>JAIUJO010000130.1:862500-1130000 GCA_023846275.1 Vanilla planifolia | reverse complement strand
GATGATGATGAAGGAGAAGAAGAAGAAGAATGATAAGAAAAAGAAGAAGAAGAAGAAGGCAAAGAAAAAGAGGAAGAAGAGGAAGAAGAAAAAGAAGAACAACAAGAAGGAGAAGAGGAAGAATATTAAGAAGAACAAGAAGACGAGGAAGAAGACAAAGAAGAAGAAGAAGAAGAAGAAAAAGTAGTAGAAGAAAAAGTTGAAGAAGAAGAAGAAGAAGAAGTGCAAGAAGAAGAAGAGGAAGAAGAAGTAGAAGAAGAAGAATAAGTAGAAGAAGAAGAAGATGACGAAGATGAAGAAGAAGAAGAAAAAGAATAAGTAGTAGTAGTAGTAATAGTAGAAGGAGAAGAAGGAGAAGAAGAAGAAGAAGAAGGAGAAGAAGTGGAAGAAGAAGAAGAAGAAGAGTAGCAAGAAGAAGAAGAAGAAGAGGGCAACATATGCATAAGCACACCCATACTTGCACACCCACATGCATGCATACATGCACACTTACACTTGTACACTCACACATCCATGCATGCACACACACACACACAATAATGGACCCACACACAAACACCCTCATAGACATTCACAAACACACAAACACACATATGTACAAACACACACATGCACACACAGATGCGCAAGCACACACACGTAACGACACACACGTAATGACTCTAAGATGCACACATGCACAAAGATAGACACACATGTTAACACACACAATTGAGCACAGACAAACACAAATGCATATATACATGCACACACACACTTGTAGACCCATGTTCACATGCACACATGCATAAACACATACACACTTGAGCATGCAGTTGCATGCATATGCATATAGTGTCACACATAAATGCACATAGACTCGCATGTGCCCCTAAACAAAAACACACACACACACACATACATACACATGAGCACACACCCACAAGAACCCACACACAAGCACTCACACAAACACACACACACACACACATGCAAATGCAATTGCTAATGCATACATGCACAATTGCACTCACAAACACACACATATGACTATAGATATGAACACATGCACACACAAAGTTACTTACATACAAATCGACACACCCACATACATGCAAACATACACACAAGCACAAATGCACATTCAAACAAGCATGCCACATGCATAATTACACTCACGCATTACTGCACTTTCATACACACATGCACATGCATAAAAACAAATGCATACTCACACACACTTGTAAGCACACACACATGCAGCCACACACTCACATAAGCATACACACACACACACAGACTCGTATGCACTGAAATGCATGCACACACAATAGAAAAGACACACATATACACATGTGCACACACACATTCATACTCACACATACACATATATACACACACACACACATCCACAAATACACACATGCACATGCACACAATCCCATGTAGATGTACCCACAATTATGTGCATGTATACCAAACACACATATGCATGCATATGGACACCACAAACACACATATTCACACATACATGTGCATGTATTAGCACACACACATGTGTATGCTAAGACACACAAGACACATACACAAGTAAACACACATGAACACACACAAGCATAAACACGCATGCACACATAAATGTGCACACACGTAAATACACATGTGAAACAATCACATGCACTCACACACACACGAACAAAAACTTATACACACTTACACACACTCACCCACACACATATGTACCATAGTGTGTACATAAATACGTACCCACATACAAAATTATATTCATGCACAAACACACATAACCTCTCACACACACCTACATAAACACACAAAAATGTGAGTGCATGCACACACACACACACACAAGCACACAAATGCATAAATAGCTATTAATACATATGTATACACATGCATACACTTGCATTCACACATGCCAACACATATGCATAAGCACAGGAATGAAAACCCAAACATAGACCTAAAGATAGACACACGCACATGTGCATGCACACAAATGCACATGCATGATGATACGCACATGGAAGTACACACTTACACCTACACAACAACACACACATGAACACATGCACAAAAAACAAAGGAACACACACATATGCATAAGCACACACATCCAAACACACACATAAGCACATATGCAGACACGCTCATGAAAAGTCACAAGATCAAACATGCAAATGAAATCACATACACACACATACACACACTTGTCCATGCTCCAATGCAAAACACACACAACTATGAGCACACAAGACCTCTCACACACTCACATTCATTTGCATAGGCCCACATGTACACAAATGATACAAACATACATACACACACATACACACATCCACATGCACTCACACAATGGCAACCATGCACAGCCTCACATTAATACATAAATGCATGCATATACATACACATGCAACAACTCATGACACACATAAGCACATACACACATACACACACGTGCACACTCACGCAAACACGTATGTAGACAAATAAGCACTCCAATGTAGACACATATGCAAAATCACTCACATCCACATGCACACATACGCACACAAAAACATGGACAAACACACACATGCACCCATACGCTCACACATGTGCCTATGTGAACACACATGCATGCTCTCACACACATAAAGACACACACACACATCCACGCTACTGAACACGCACATATACATGCATGCTCCCAAGCACATACACATGTGCTCAATGAATACGCACACAAACACACACACACACACATGTATGCAAATGCACACACATGTACAAACACATGTATACAAACAAACACCCATACCCACATGCACAAATGCATAAATGTAAACACATGCACCTGCACATATATACACACACATAAAAAATGCATGCACACATGCGCATACATGCAAACACACAAACTCACACATATATGCACATTCATGCATACAAAGACACACACACACACACACATACATAGACATATGTGCATACACATGCATAAACATACACACTTATACTCATAGACATACAAAGGAACAAACATGCATGTGCACTAACATAGGCATGCAAACAAAAACACAAGCACATATTCGCATATGCACACATACAAATAAGCACATAAGCATACCCAAGCATATGATACACACATATATGCACACGTTCACATACACACCTACACACATGTATGCATAAGACACCCAATTATGCACACGCACATGCTTGCACACACACACTTGCATTGACACATGTACAGACACACATAAGCAGACACACATTGTCACATACTCATGCATACACACACATACAAACATGAATGGATTCATACACATGTGCATCTATACATAAAAATAACCACTCCCATACACACATGCACACCTAGGCACACATGCACACACATACATACCCATAAACACAACTACACACATGCACATACACACACATATTCACAAACATGCACAAGCACATAAACATACACAAACACACATGAAATACATGCACACACACACACACATATATGGATAGACGCATACAAATGCATATTCACACCCACACACACTCACATGCACACACATGCACACTCATGCTTGCATATAAACAATCATATAGACATAGACACATATGGACATATGCATACACAAACATGCATATAAATGCATCCACTCAACCAACCACACACAAATAGAAGCACGCACTCACAGGCACACACATGCTTGCACACATGAACACACATATGCACATGCATTTGTACACACACACATGCACACATAGACATGCACATGCAGACACACATGCACACTCCCAAACACATGCATACATGCATAAGAGTGCACACTATCATGCACACACCCACACATGCACAACTACACACAAGGATAGACTCATGTGTAAATGCACACAAAAATGCACCAATGAGCACACATATGTGCAAACACTCACAGAAATACATACACACACACATAGATAGACATGCAAACACACATGCTCACACATACATGTGCATACACTTGCAAAGACAGATGTATAATCACACACATGCACACCAACATAGGCACACAAAAACACACATGCATCCACACATGCACATGTGTGCCTGAATACACGCACACACTTGCACATACCCATATACACACATATAATCACACACACAAACACACATACATACAAACATGCACACACACCAACACTAATGAAAACACACACACATGCACACACAACCACACACACATGTGTATGAGTGTAGATGCACAAAATATACACACTCATAGCATACAAAGGCACACCCCGTCCACACACACACACACATACGCAAACACATGTACAAATACATATAAAATGACAGACATGCACACACAAATACACATACACGCACATATGTATGTTCATACACACAAACACACACACACACACACACTTGCAGACACACACACGTGTACACATAGACATGCACATGCATATGAACACACACATGTGTACATGTACATGCATGCACACATAGATAGATACACACAAGTATAAAGTCATGTTCAAATGCGCACAAACACACTCGCACCAATGAATACACACATGCACACACACTCACACAAATACACACACACACACACATAGATAGACATGTAGACACACATCCTTAAAGAGCCCACAAGCAGACACACATCCATAATAAGACACACACAAACATAGGCACTCAAACACAAATATACATCGACACACACACATACACACACTTATGCACACATAAACCCATAAAGACACATGCAAATAAACATGCATAAATACTAACACCAAAGTACACACAGACATGCATACACCCTTACACACACATATGTGCATGTGTGCAGATGCAGAAAAATGCACACAGACAACATACAAAGGCAAACACATGCACATACACAAACACATGAATACACACCCGCTCCCCCACACACACAAATATGCACACAAACAAACAAAAAGACAGACATGCAAACACAAACACAAACACATACACTTGCACACATAGATGCACATGCACACACACAAGCACACAAACATACACATATGCACTTGCACAACAACACACTTATGCACACACAAACACATGTATACAACACACACAAACACATGATGTGGAACACACATGCACATGCCTCAACATGCAAACATAAACATACACATGAGTACACACACATATACACATGCTTACACATGTACACATGCACACACACTCCAACATACACATACACACATACATGCATAGAACACACAAACATGCACTCACCTTTGCTTGCACACATGCACAAGTGCACATATGCACACACATACATGCATTCATGCACACATATACACACATTCACATAAACATACACACATGCACACATGCACACACACACATCAATTCAAAAACATGCACATGCATATGCAAATAAATGCATGTACATACACACACACATCCATGCATAAACACACATAAAACACACCCAAACACATTTTCACTAGCATACGTGATCACACACAAATAAAATACACCCACACATGCACTCACACACACCAAGATGTACATACATGAATGCACATAGACTATCACATACACATAAACATGCACACTTGCATACACACTCACACAAGCAAACATGCACTTATGCATGCATATGAACACAAGCAACATGCCAATACATAGGGACACACACACACGCATACACACACACACACAAAGACTAACATACATGCACTTAGATATTCAGATGCATACACACATGCACACGTACACATACCCATGCCAACATGGATACATACATGCACACACACACATACAATAGACACACACAAGCATAAACATGTATGGTAAAACATGCACATACATACCTAGGCACAAATACACACATATGCACATTCATACAAACATACACATTCAGGCATGCACATGCATATGTACATGCACATACATGCACATGCATGCTCATGCACCCAACCACACACACACATGAACATGCATGCACACACATAAGAACAAACATACACACAAGTACAAACACATAAAAGCACAACTGCATATAGACGTACATGCATTCATACACAAACAAACATGCATGCACACACACACACACATACATGCAACCCTCCATATGCACACACTAGCACAAGCACAAAGACACATGCACACAGACACACAAGCACACACACATATATGCACATGCACAAAGACACAAACATGCATGCACATAGACACAAACACAAGTAGAAAGACAAGCATATGCACATACAAATGTACACACACTTGCACATGTCTACACACAGAAACATGCATACACACACTTACATTTACACAAACATGCATGAACACAAATACGTACACATACATAAACATGCACACATATGCACTCCCACACACACATGCACAAAACACAAGCATACATACACACACACACTCGCATGCACACATGCAAATATAGATGAATACACATGCAGACACACGTGCACTCACCTACATACACACATATTTGTGGGGTACACACAAATATGTGCAAACATATGCAAGCACACACCCACACCCATATACACAAACACACATAAGCTTGTGTGCATGCATAAACACAAGCACACACACACACGCACATAAACACACAGTCCTAAGCATTCCCCCACATGCACATTTGCATACATGTGCACACTTATGCGTTTGCATACATTCATACACGCATGTACGCTTGCACATGAGCACCACAACACGCACAACCCCTTTAGCACTCATACGTTTGCATACACATGCACACACACACCAACCTACACAGATAAGCACATGCAAGAACACATAAAATGCACCATGACATACACACATATGTACCCACATGTAGGCACATAACCACACATATAGAAATGCACACATATTTGCCTACATAGACACATAAACATAGACCTCAAAACCTGCACACATACACACACACATAAGGACACATGCACAAATACAAAGTCACAAAAGTATGCACACATGTCATACGTGTACACACACATAGCACACACACTCACACACGCGCACACATGAACACACACATGCATACACACACATGCCATGCATGCATATTCATGCACACTCTCACACACACCGACACACACACATACACACATTTAAACATGTAGAAACACACTTAACCATATACAAATAGACACATACACACAAACATGCATGCATACACATGTACAGAAATGCATGCACACAAGCACAAAATGTAAACAAATATGCACCCACACAAGCACACACACAAACATGCATTAACACACATATACACACCCACTTAGACAAACAAAAATATGTGCACCAAAACATACAAGTTCAAAATAAAAAAATATTGATTCAAATATTATTTTTAAATATCTTTAATAATTTTTGTTTTGGACAATTATTTTTCTTGCATTCACTTACTAATATTACTTGTCTTGATATATTTTAAAATTGAAAACGTTAATTCTAAACAAATATTTTTACATTACTAAATTCATTATGAACACTTAAAAAGTTAACTCTTTGTCCTATTTATATATATATGTTTTTTAAAACAATGACTTTGACATTAAATAATTAATATCATTTTTAGCAAACATTTTATAAGCACAAATTTCGCTATTGTTTGGTATTTTAACTTAAAATTTTTAAAAAGTTTGGTATTTTGCTAATTTCCTTATATAGTTTTTTTATTTCTTGAATCTAATTTTTATTTCAACATGTTAATGACATCTTAATAATTGCATCAAACATGAAGATTATAAATTTTTCTATCCTCAAATTTTATTTTTTTATACTTTGAAGTTTTTTTATTGTAAAAGTTCATTTTTTATTGTCTTTGTAGTTTATTGTAATTGTATACTATCTAATAGAAATGGATATTATAATATATTTTTACATATTTTGTTACTATAATTTAATTATTAATTTTTTAGTTTTTGTAAACATTTTGTGATCTAAATGATGTAATATTTTTTAAATTTGTTTAAACTTTTTACATGAATTGGCAATTTCACATTGTAAAGCAATTTTAAATTCATTTTACTTTTCAACATTTTTATTTATTTTAATTTTTTGCTCTTTTTATTGTTATTTGTACAAAAGTGACATTTAATGTTTTTAAACTGACAAAATCATATTTTTTATTACTGCAAACAATATTTTTTGAATTATAATGACATTTATCAAACTTACAAATAAAACAAGTACTGACATTGATTTGAAAGTTTTAATACAGTTTTATATATATTTATTTATGACAAACTTTTGTCATTTACAATTTGCAATGGTTTTAAGTTTTTGGGAATTAAATGCTTAAAGGTTTTTATGAAATTTGTAAAAGCAATAATAATTTTAATAATTAGAATGTTTTAAATATAAAAATAAATAAGTATATCACATCAAATAAAATAATAAATTATTTAATTTTTTTGTCATTCTAAAAATTTTTTCTAATTGGAAAAACTCAAAGTAGATTAAGGGTTGATGATGGCTTATTGGTTTGGAAGCAAACCACAGAAAATTTTCAAAGTGTCCTTTCTTTAATAAAAGTTTTTTGTTATCTCTCACTATTGTAATTTGGGAAAAATTTTACTTGTTGCTTTATGGAACATGTTTGCATTTTGATGTTATGACTTTAAAAGAGTGTTATATGCAAAATTCACCTTCTTCTTGCATTCTTCAATGTAAACTCATGGTATTAGTGAAAGGATTTTAACGGCTTGTCATCCAAGAGAGATCCATATTGAAGAAGATTTTCTGCTTATTTCATTTACGGTTAAAGATCAATGCACCATCAAATAAAAACTATTTAACAAAATGCAATTTTCTTTCTAGAAAATTACAATCGTCCACATTTACAATTGATCAATTATTGGATTATAAATTTAATTAAAAATAGTTAGGTTTGACCAATTAAAGGTGTAGATGATAATCTTTTATAAAATCCATTTCATAAAGTGATTCAACTATTGATATCATTAATAGAATTGAAATCTACTTTTAACACGTAGTTATAACTTAACACCCATTGATTATCTTGCCATACACATAGTAAATACTAGTAAGGAGATATGTGAGAATTTGATTATGACATTTAAGAAACTATTGAAATTTATGCTTCTCACATAAATGCCCATACCCATGATTATGAATTATCTTCACTAAAAGTGTGTGCATATTTTCAAAATGATAAATTCTTCTATTAAGAATGTCAAAGATGATGTGGAGTGATGCCCAAAAAAAGGTGAGTAAATTGTGATCTTCTAAAAGGCTTGATGCAACAATTATTAAATTGCAATAACTTTAGGTCGACATTTTTTGTCCACGTTCGAAGATTACTTTTAGTAAAAAGTAGATTATTTTACAAAATCCTTACAAGAATTACAAGCCATGAGAAATAACAATAAAAAAGATCCCAAAAGTCTTCTCACTTGACTTTCACAAAAGCAAACCTAATGTTGAGTTATCTAATAGATATTGTAAAGTTTTCTTATAGGGCCATGCTAGTCTTATTTAGACTCACAGGCATGGCAAACTTGACAACTCAGCATCTCATTATTTTATGATGTCATTACAGTAGCAGGAGTCAATTATAGTCGATACTTGTTTATTGTCCATTTCAATTTTTTTTCGATAGTTTATCAAGTATTTTGCATCTACGATCTAAACCATTTTGAAGATTAATTAATAACTTTTTAGATTTTTTTAGTTTTAAATTAAGTACAATACAACCATTCGATAACCCCATAACTCTATTGGTGCAAATGTTTGTTAAAACAAACTTCAAAAAGGCCAAAAATTGAGTTTAGAATTATTTTCAACACTATTGGCTATTTTCACTAGTTGTTGACACAGCTTGCACTAACTCACATGGCATGCTCAACCTGCCCTAATCCTTTGAACATGTTGACCTACTCAACCTATGTCAAGTGATCAAGCAATGCTGACCCATCAACACATGATAGATGATCCATGAATGTGCTTAACCCAACATAACTAATCCATCTATCCGCCTCCATTGATTCTCATTATCCTATGTCAACCTTAAAACAAGACCCAAGTCTTTCACATCTCTTCATCCATACCATATCGAGCATGTCACCAATTGCCTCGATGCTCACTAAACATCTCCTTAAATGTATAAGCCGATTTCAGAACTATTTATATCAATTAATTTTGCAATGTTTAAATGTAAATTTTTTTGGCAAAATTCAAAGTTATTTTTTTTTTATTTGGGTGGATTTTGGGAATTTAAAATCCAAAATATCAACTTTGTATTCCAAAAATGTCCTTTTTTATTATTATATTAGAAAATTTTATTGTATCCTTAGCATCACTTTTAAATAGGGATGCTCACTATGGTGCACAAAAATATAATTTTGAATGAAGTGATGAAATGCTTCCACCAAGCTTTTTTAACATGAGTGCGTTGTGTGTGATCAATATAATGTATTTTAATATTAAAGAAAATTTTACATCTGAAATGTGTGATACACTCACTTTTATTTTTTATAAATATTAATTTACATTTTGCCTTTGAAAAAACAAATTTGCAAATAATTAGGCATATGCTGTTCCACCATCAATCTTGTACTCTCATTAAACAGAGAGGATGAAAGTAAGGTTTGAAACACCAATCACATTGTATGATCTAGCACCAGACATGGAAACACCATCACATGGGCTAATGTGTCAAAGTTCTAGGAGTCCTCAATAACTACATGTACTATAAACCATATATCATGACAAATAATCTATTACTTACAAAACTAAATATACAATTCTTCCTTCCTAATTCTTGATATGCAAATGTCATTTAACCATAGTTATGTCTATTACCACATGATCTAGTACTCCTATAATAGCCACAACAAACTATGTGACATGGTTACTTCCATACTTGGGGAGCAAAAATCTCTAACCTAACTATCACCTATGAGAGGGTCCACGATTTATTCTCCCTTAAATGCATTTGTTATCTAAATAAAAATCATTTTCATGACAAAATGATATAATGCCAATCATTATTCATTACTGTTAAGACATGTTTATGGTTTCCTCAAACTTGAATCATGGATGTTAGGATTTCTCAATCTCAACTAAAATCTCTCTAGTCTTTAAGCTCCCTCAACCCTTCATCCATTATTTAAAGTTATTTATTCCTTAATTGAGAACACCTAAGTTTTCCTCCAAACCCTCACTAAATTTTCTAGGTTAACTATAGATTATCTAGGTACATTGGGGTTTCATGTAAAGTCTATATCAATCATCTAAGGTACCCTAATCCACCATTCATGTACTTAGAATTTTCCCTAATAAGATCCTTCCAATAATTTCATTAATTGTTTTTGTTATCCATTAAATTTCTACTTGAATCCATATCATTAGTTTTCATCCTCAGCTATATTATCTAATTTGATGCTGTCACAGCAAAGTCTAAGATAACAAGGATTCAACTAGTGACTCTCATGCATCGTAGGAAACTCATGCCTCTACACCTAAGAGACTAATCAGAGTGACTTATAGTTCTACACAATAAATCATGTTAAGATAATGGTTTAGCAAATGTAACAAACTTGCTTAACTCCTTTCCTAAGCTTTACACTTCTTAAAGGCTTAACTTGAGTTTCCTAACATTCTTCCTAGCCTTCTATCAATTTTCTTACTACGCAATGGTTTGACGAATAACATGCACAAAAGCTCACCAAGGGGTATTAACATCAATCCAATCGTAAGACCTTCGATTACTTATTTCTTCAACATAATCTAAACTTTAAATCTAACCTAAAGTAATGATTAGCTTGCATATGTTTATAGAAAGTCTTAGCTATAATCTTTTTCCACTTTCATTTTGTAACCTAATGTTTCACATATTATGTGTCATTATTTAGGTTTGCCTAAGAAACTTTGATCTCACTGAACACAAGCAAGGAAGTTACAATAAGTCCTTAATAATATTTATAAATCAAAGCCTATCAATTGCCTTAGAGCTCATAGCCACAACACAATTCACATTGCTAGCCAACTGTGATGTTAACCATTATAAGCTTCTTTTAAGGTTAAAACTTGAGCCTTACCATTCTTTCGTCTAGAAACTGAGTGCCATATTCTCTTTAGAAGCCATCTAGGATTACTTAAGGGCATAATCCCATGGCTCAAATAACTTAATCAAGACAAGTTTTGAGCTTCCATAGCATATTCAATGAAAAGAGATGCTTGGTACATAAGAATTTCTTAAGTTTAGCAAGGTTTCTAAACTCCATTTTAAAGTTCATGACCTAGGATATGTTTCAAATTACATAAAATAGAATTTTACTAGTCCTTAATAAGGCCTTATAATCATACACAAATGTCCTCAAAATTTTATGATGCTCAAGCAAAAATATATGTAATATGGGACATTACCTAATATATATATATATATATATATATTAGTATTTATAAAAATCAACTTGTGAACATAAAATTGAATTTCCATATAAAATGAAGTTTTACATCTCATATCGTAGCAAATGAACATACAAATTTGCATACAAGTGCCCACATAACTTCAAGCCCTCACAATAGCAAGAATTATCTATATTCATTAATAATTTTAGTCAATGATTTCCACAACATATTTTCAAAAAGAAAATGGTATTGAATTTCATATGGTTTGATCTAAAGGTATGATGCATTTCCTTTCGCCAAATCATCGAACATGCATATTGGAAATTTAACATAAAGTTCTTCCATAAAAATTTAAAGAAGCATGATAATAAAATCACATTAGAATTATCATACTACATATAAAGACATGAGAACCTTAAAGATATTAATTCTATCATTATTTTAATTAAAAAATGATACTATAATGCGTCAAGTGAGAAGTTATTGTAATCATGAATCAATTCCTTCATAGGTAAATGATTACAAGGACATTTTTAAGCTTAACCAAACACATTTTGCATGAATGTTCATGAGATAATAAGGGCTTTCCATTTTAACATTCTTTTAAACACGATTCAATTTAGTTATTCCTTAGTCAAATGATATCCTAAACTCAAATATTGAATCTCAATGTGCGAATAAATAATCTTTACTTTAACCAACACATAATCAAATTATTCGATCTTACATTGTTAATGAAGCCTATATTATGAATATGTGTGATATCAACAATATTCCACAAAGTTATAAATAAAAGGGTGTCTAATGTATGCTCATAAAAAAACTCTCAAAGTCATAAGTCATAAAGAGATCATGACTTAGCAAGCTTATATTCACAAGTCATGGCATACATCTCTCAATCCAGGACACATGTTGGATAGTTCATTTATGTAGCAAAACCACATGTTAAAAAATATGAATTAATCACTAAATTATGCTAACTAAAAGGCATTTCATTCAGCATGGCCCAATTAATTTCATTCTTAACTTATCAAAATCATGACAACAACAATCTACATGCAATTTTATTGAATAAACCACTTGCTTAACTTAAAAACTATGAAGATTGATGTGCAAAATCTTCAATACTTTGCTTCCATGTGATTCATGTCTATGATTTCTACAAAGGTATACGTTTCTTCCATAAATTATTAACATCATTCTTCCACCTCTTGCTCATAGGTGATTCTTCTTCTTCTTCCTCTTAGCTTTTCATGTTTGGCCATCTTACCTATTGTAATGAATTAGTTTTCCTAAAACCAAAAAATATACATCTTAATACTAAAATAGGATAGACTAATCATCTATAGGTCAAGGGATTTACTTAAAAAATTGGCTAGTGCTTTCTTGGATAATTACATAAAGCAACTCACATATAAACATTCATAAGCACATAAACCCATTTAATAAGATTCAATGCTAGGTAAATCATGCTAATAATATAATCAAAATCACTAAATCCTAATGAAACAAAAATTGTGAAAATCATTTCCTTTCTTTATATACTAAGGGCATCTATTTATATTGTCTTGGAACAAAAGCAACTTAATTATTGAAACAAGTTCATTCAATTACTTTTTATTATAGTAGTACTATACCTATAACATATGGTACATTTATCCAAATCTTATTTTACTAACAAACATTTTCTCTTGTCATAATTATATGATGTAGTATTTATACATGTATTATGGATACACTACATACACATTTCAAAAAACATAACCTAATAATTGTCTTAATTGATTGTAATAAAGTAATATCACTAGGCATATTATGAAATCTTTGGCTCACTAGACACAAATCTTTAATCTTCAAATGTTTTCCTTCTAATATTATCATACGTGTATGATACAATCCTTTGTTCCAATGTGATCATAGGGTTATTTGCACTAACCTATAGTTTTCACATTAATGCACTTGTGTGTTATTGTAATATTCTTAGTATAATCACACGTTTGCTTTATGTGTATTTGCATTTGGCTTTGTCTTACTTGATCTTACCATATGATGTGTATAGTTGTATTATATGAAACAAACTTTCTAAAATAATAGGAGGTGAAGCAACTAACAGTAATGCTCATGACATCATCGTATTATACAATAACTATGTTTTACTTGTATGAAATAAAGTTTCTTTACACATACATCTGAATTACATTTTGTATATGGTTGAAAAGTATGACTTGCCAAACATTAACTATATCATATTCATAATTGGGCCCCCTTTGAGGTTTTGTCATGCATCATGCCATAGGAAGCCATAGGACCTTTTACCATGGCACTATATGGTTGCCACCAAAGACATGACTAGTAACAACTTAATCTAATTATTCAAAATTTAAATGTTAGTTTTTAGAAATATGAGAGAAAAATAACATTTATGTGTTAGACAAAAGAGTGGTGTAATAATCTCCCCATCTTAATTAGGATTTTAACCTCAAAATCTAGAAAACAACCCTAGCAATTTGTAAAGAACTTCACTTTCCACCTTTGAATTAGCTTCTAGCTTTACCAAGCCATTGAAAAGGAGTTTGACCAAGGTGTACTTAGATTTTTTTTCTTATTTAACACTAAACTCATAAGTATGCACTGACAATTCCAAAAAGGAGAAATCAACATATAACTGTGATCCTTATGCCAGTCCTAAACATCTCATGAAAGATCTTGTTCATATTTTAACAAATTGGATATTTGGAAAATGTCATGTATCACAGTTAGAGTCTTGAGCAACAAAAATATATATACCATTTATGTAATCCTTTCCATAATTTGATGAGGTCCAATATAGTTAACATTCAATTTGGATGACTTTGAAAATCTAAAAAGTCCTTGCTTTGTTTAACCATAAAGAATATCAAGACCTTAAAATGAAAATGACACAATGTATGTTTATTGACTTGGTTTTCATTCGATGATCTTGCATAGTCCACACTCCACCCCTCTATCTATGAATCTCCTTAGCAGGCTCTTTTAGAAACTTAAGCCCAAAAGCTTACCTAGCCTTAGCCTCTACTTAAAGTAATGGAAACCTACAACATTGGCCATGTAATGCCTCAAATTACACCATGACAATGGAAAATTATTAGCTATTGGTGTACATACATTTCACTAATGGTAAATTCCTAATATTATTTGAGTAAGATATCATACTATGCCTTAAATACTTTTTCCAGCTAAATTATCCTCTTAATTGTCCATCACTATAGGAGTGAAGACCTATACAAAATGTAAAACTTGTTACCATCACTTCTTGCAAAATACTACTAAATTATGATGTAAGCTTTGTGTCTTGGCCTAAAATGATCACTTTAGGTATCACTTTCAAAGTGCCCTCAAATCATTTAACCTATTACCATTGATACTAAATGAACTATGTTGAGCTATTAAAAATTACATCACCCAACAGATCCTGTATTTAACTAAAATAAAACTTAGCCTCTGTCCTTTTGATCTGCTAATAAACATGGATCCAATGGTTAGGACACTACTAAAAGCATTAGCTACTAAATTTCAATTACTTTTGTAGTGTTTTATATTCAAATAATAACTTTTAATGAGTTTTGACTATAGTTGTCACCTGAAGTTATGCTCCCTTTGAGTAAGGATATATTTAAGACACATGTAGTTTATAAAGAGTTTAAATTCAACTCTATATAAGCAATTCTTTTTATTTATAAGGGTAAGGTTTGTAGCATCCAAATCATGGATTAAGTAGTTTTCGTGATGACATAACTACATAGAAGGGTAATCTATAGCGCAACTATCTTACATAAGATTAGCCCTTAATCAAACATGTGATGCATCAATGATGACATGACAGGGCTCACGTTACTATAATAAGGTGAATAATACAGTGAAACTCAATTTTGTATTTAACTCCTGAAAGGTATACACCCTAAGTAAACAATATTTACACTACACCCTTTCTGGTTTGCTGACTATGTGATGCAACAAGAATGGAAAAATGGGAAAGCCTGTAATAATCTCTCTCGAAGAACAATAAATTATGAATCTTTGATATGATAGAAAATATTTACCAATTATTAATAACCTGTACCTTTTTTGGATCCACTTCAATCCAATGACAATTAACATGTTTAAGAGATGTCATAGAATCTAGTTAAAAGAAGTAATTTGTGAATATAGCATAGTGTTACTTTACTCTAAGCAACTCCAAAACAATCTACAATTGCTTAGCTTGCTGATGCGTACTCTTAGAGTGGTTGCTTCTTGATTAACAACATTGATGTTCCTTTGTCACTTAGGATGGTTTGCCTTCTATATGCAAGTCCCATATAATTATAACTAGCATTTTTTATTTACTTTTTAAGCTCCTTTACATCATATCATGGATCTTATATTTCTGAGCTTGATGCTGAGGATGGTCTCTATGACACTTGCTAATAAGCTAGGCTCGTGCAAATTGGTTAGTATAGCTATCTTTCCTTGCCTTTTTGAGACCACGAAGTATTGTAGACCTTTCTTTTTGGGGAAGAATCATTATCCTTCCTCTTCCTAGATACATGATGTGCATCTGTCTAATGTTCTGTCAAATCCACTCAATTCGCCACCCCATTGCATCAAACAACTATTGGACATGGGATAAGCAATAATTGTCATTTGTTAAATTAGTCATACCTAATAATACCCATGGCCTCAAATGTTCTCTTAGGGACTCAAGCTATTCTTTTGTTGTCATATGCTAAGATGGTTGATCAAACTTGGGTTCTCCTTTGGCATGCTTCATACTCATCAAGTCTCAAAGTTGTTCTATATTTTTCACCATCTTTATTAAAGGAAAATTATCATACTAAAATTAATGCAATGAGAATCTAAAATACATTTCTATTACTTAATCGACTAAGATGTCCTTATTTGATTCACTAGAAAGGGAGAATACATAAGTTGTTGGTTTCATAGATCTTACAACATAACATAGCTCTAAATGATGGTGTTCAAATGACACCTTGACTTTCATCTAAACTTGAAACTTTCTTTGGCACTTATTTAGGTTTTAATGAAACTTCTTCCAATCCATTTCTTCCACAAAGCAACTCTTTATTTCTAAAATTATAAATTAAAAACCCTCTGAAAGCAGATGTACAAAAAATCAACCTAACTTGGGCATATATTGCAATGGTTTACATAGATGTGGAATTGGCAAAGGATTAACATACTAAAATAAAAAACTACAAAAAAGGAGGCAACAATAATGGATTTTAATAAAACAATTCCATATTATATTCTTTCAAGATGTTGTTATGATTATTACAAGTAGGGTCATTCCAAACATCATTGGTAGTACAATAACACCATAAAGCAATCAACCACAAATGTTAAATAAGCAAGAGATTCTCATTAGCTTGATAAACTTAATCCTCCTAATCAAATCTTTGATGATAATTTGTAATTGTAGGCCAAAGGACAATAATATTCAAATGGATCAATGCCAAAAGGTGTGTCCTAAAATAATGTAGTGAATTATCCATTCCATTATTTCTATCCCTCTAAAAAGAAGAAGAAAATTTTAATAAGCATGGAATAAGTAAACGAAGTACTTAGTACAACAAATAAGAATTAATAAAGTCAATAAAAATATAATTATTGATTTGATCAACAATGATTTCAACATATTAAGGAAATTTCATAGATTAATTAGGTAGGTTTTAGTTTTAGATTCCAAATCATCATAGTAGAAAGCTCACCATTTGTATGATCTTCAAACATTAATTAATTTTAGTGAAAAACTTCAAGAAAGAGCCATTAGTTTAGGCTGTTAGCAATGCAATGACAAAGACATCATCCTTTTCTTGAGTTGGTAGATATATAAAAGATAGAGTTCGGTTAAAGAATAAGCAAACAATCATACAGGAAATAAAAAAGGCACACGAGTCGTTTAAATTGATGATTATGCAACAACAAATCACTAACATCTATATGTGTAACGTAGCTAAAGCAGTGAATAAAAGTTCAGTTATTCAGCTAAAAACTCTTATTGAATAGAGAATTTCCCTAGATCCATATATGGAACACAAGGAAATAATGTTTCAATGTACTAGAAAGTTTCTACATTAAGATTGTGAAGCTAATAAGTCAAATAAGATCGGATCCCTTCAAAGAAAGATTTTTCTTGCTAGGTCATACTTGATGAAATGCAGTTAACTCAAGATGAAGCCTACTTTTCTAATTACATATTCATTTATTAAAAGAGATCAAACACTAATAACAAATCTCTCTAACATAGTGTCATCCAAAGTTTTGAGAGCTCTAACTTGTCATGTATAATTAGAAGAGATTTTATTATTGTGGAAACATTAATTAGTATGAGCAGCTTCCCACTCCTAATTTGAAAGAAATTAAAGAATTTTTAGAATTCCTTGATAAGTGTAGCCTCATTTAAGTTCTATTATCTTTAAATCATTTATCTTAGACTAATAAATGGAAAAGAAGGTGGGTCCAGGATAGTATTGACAATGTTTTGGTGAATCAAGATTAGTTGATCAAGTTGCTTCAACTATAATTCAATATGTTTGGAGACCAAATTTAGATCATAACCCATAGCTTCAACATTTTACTAAGTATTCACCCTCATTCCAAAAATATTTGAATTTAAAGGATGTGGTGGGAATGCTATCCATTCTACAAATTTTGAAAAGTAATTGGACATTTCCATTTGTTATGGAATGAAAGATCTAACTTCTAAGTTCAAATGGCTAAAATATTGTGTCATGGAATGGAAAAAAGAACATTTGAAAATACATTTGATACAATTGAGCTACTTGATGGAGAAGTTAAACATAAGGAAATTCAATTTGAATCTTGTTTGAATGTTGGAGTAAGGATGGAGCTAACAAAGACTCATGGGATCCTCCATGATGTTGTTTTAAAAGAAGAAAATTATTTGCATCAAAAAGCTAGTATTGAAGGACAAAAAGAAGGGGATTCAAATAACAAAGTTCTTTCATATCCTAGTAAATGAAAAAAGATCTAAACTATGATTCCCAAATATAAAAATGGAAAGGCCCACTCATCACCTATTTGTTTGTTCCAAAAAGGCCTCAACATACTTCAACAAAGATTTAGCATCATTACGTTGATAAATCCTACCATTTGTCTCACTATTCAACTTCGGGCATAATCGCACCATGACTATGCTACTTCATATCACATCATACATGTACCATTCTTAAAGCCTTGCACTATTCATTCGTAGACACCTTCATACCACAACATTGCTCTCCAATCAACAAAACATGAAACAAGTATTCTCAAAAAATTTATAAATAAACTCAAATGTATTGTCATAATGGTGCATCCTATAAGTTCATATTAGTATGATATTTCAACTTTGTGATGGTACATTTGCAAGTTATGGAACTCTTCATACATTTTAATAGACAAGAATAATTCCAACAAGATGTAACTACATAGTAATGTTTTGTATAACTAGTAGATTTAATATCTTATTTTAAAATCAGAGCAAACAAATGAGCTAGAGCCCAATTTTATCATTTTTGTTCTATTGCTCCTCAACACCTCATCTTATCAAATTGAGATGTCTCACACCACAAATTGAATAAGCTAGCAAAAAAATATTGGACCCTTTTGCTACATGAATAAAAGTTAAATTGGATTGAACTTAAAATATCATTACATTGAATCAAACAGTTAAATATAAAGCTTGCATTATGCAATAAATTTTAATTATAGAAATAACTTGTGCATGCTCATGCCTTACTCTCCCAATTTGATTAATCCTAAACCTATTAAGCCTAAATATGCCTTAACAATATTCTAGACTCTAATACCAAACCTTTTAGACGTGTTTTTTACCAATTATTATCACCCCTAAGTGCAACTGAAAAGAAACAATCTATTACATTTTTGAAACTTGTAATCATTAATGCTGGAAAATATAGTCATATAACTCATAGATATTTAAAACTACAATCCAAAATATAAAAATCATAAATGTCAAATAAGAAAATGTCATGAAAATCTAGGTCTAAATAAATATTATCATACACATCTAAATACTAAAATCCATAAATAATTATCTATTATAGTATAATGTCAATAAAAAAATGAACTTATTGTCATTAATGGAAGTAAAAAACTTTGCTACTATAAATCCTAGATGAAAGAAAAAATTTGCCTAACAAGTGTATTAACTCTAATAATCTTAACTCTACCTTTATAATTACTAATAACTGCATAGACAAGCAAAACGTTAATGGGAAGTGAGCTAGGAAACTAAATAAAGAAAACATTCATCATTCTATGAAATGTAGTAATAAAGAGTAATATACATCAATCTTTAAAAGCTATGTGTAATCACCTGTAGACATAAAAGCTCAGTAAGTGTTTCTCTATTTACTATGTTAAGTTGATGCAGGACTTTATGATACAATTAAGTGGATGGTTGTGTTCAACATCAATTTAGTGCCCTTCGCAAGGGAAGAAAATAACAAGGTCTTGCATTCTTATCATATCATATGACCTAACATCTAGAACATCATTACAAATAATGTGGGCCAACCTCTCAGGCTTCTAAGGGTCTTCAATATAGACAAATATTCCTTAACATGTCCCAACACATCATCTTTTCTTGATGAGACCAATCGTGAAACTATTCCTTCAAAAGACAAAGTATACAAATGAAACTTATTCATACTCAGAATCACTTAGCACATGATCTAGCACTCATCATATTTGGTTAAGAAACAATGTGAAGTGGTTACCACCATGCTAAAGGATTACAAATATCTAACTTATCGATCTCCTTTGCAAGGGCTCAAGTTCTAAGGTCCAATACATAAATTTGTTTTTTAAATTACGATCATATTTATAACCTAATAACATCATAACAACAATTATCTATGTTTGTCTAAACAATATTAAGATTTCCTTAAACTAAAATCAAATAAGGATTTTTAATATCAATTTAGCTATCTAGATTATTTATGGTTTCTGCATCTGAAACCCACTATTTATGAATATCCATCCTTTAATTAAGGCAACCTAGGGTTTCTTTTGACCCTTAATAAATTTGCTATGGTTACTATCAATTGCCTAGATACCTCATTGTTTACTACAAGTCCTAAATCAACTTCTAAGATAGTCCTATCCATCTTTTTTATAGTTGGCCCTTGTCCTAGTTCCATTTTGGATCCTTCATAAATCTTAATTTCCTACTTAAGCTATCCATGAGTTTCTATTTGAAGCAAAATAGTTGGCCTGTACACTTAGGTGTAGTATCAAATTTATTAAAATAACAACATAGTTTGGGTCTATTATGCCTTACAACCAAACCATAATAGCCACACCTTTCTTAATGGCTTTTCTTAAGCCACACACATCCCTTAGATAACCATTTAAGGTGTCATTTAGTGGTCTAAGAGGCTAATCAATGTCGCTTATTTTCTTACCCAATAAACCATGTGATCTCAAACATTTGTCCAACATTACAAAAATAATGAACTTATTGTCGAAGCATTGCATATCTAAAATGCTTAACCTTAGCCCTCTTGCCTTCTTCCAAAAATTTTATTAAGAGCTTCACTATCATAAGGCAATAATAAGAATTATCTATATACATTAATTTTTTGTTGTTAAGGATTTCCACAATATAATTTCAATAGCACAAGGAATTAACTTTTACATGGTTTGGACTAAAAGAGTGAAGGATTCACTTTAGCTGGATCAACAAACTTCCTTATTTTAAATTTAAATAAAATCTCTACATTTATGGGTAATGAAGCATGCTAAAAAATCATGCTAGAATTGTAATGTTACTTACAAAGATTGATATACTCAATGATCTTAATTTTATCAAGCTTTTAATTATAAACCCATACTATTATGGCCTAGGTATGTAGTTATGAAAAACATGAATAAAAGATTCCATGTTAAAAAGAATCTTTTTGCATGAATATTCATGAAGTGAATAAGGCATGAGTAACAAAAATGCATGTAAACATAATTTTATATAGTCAGGTTTTAATCAGGTGAGAAATAATAATATTAAATGATTTTTAAATTCAACTTTTTAATTTACATATATTTTAATAATGAATATCTACTTTAGCATCCGAACAATCATAATATCCTATCTTACATCCTTGGAAAAGAATATATTGAAGAATATGCTTGGTCTTATTAACATTTCACAATGAGATTATTAAAATGTCCAACACATGCTCAAGAAAAATCCACTCTATCCTAGGCCACAAATAGAGCTTAACATATTAAGCATATATTTAGAAGTCATAACATACTTTTTTGAGTATAAGGAACATATTGAACCTAATGGATAATTCAATATTCTTGAAAAACTTCAACTAAAGAAATGTGAATTTATCACTTAAGAACAAAATTTAATAAAATATATAATTGAACATAGCTTAATTAAATTTCTTTAAACCTCTTAGATTAAGAAACATGCAAAAGTGTTTAACATGAATCTTTATCAAATTTGCAATTTATTTTCCTTAGAAATAATTTATATTTTGTTGTATAATCATAAGGTTCAACCCACCTTGTAAACCAAGTAGGGGACTTCTCTAAGGGCAAAGAAAGAAGAATGTCAAAATGCACAAATTAAAATAAACGTAAAAAATTTTATATTGTAATCCAAGTAGGGGACTTCTCAAATAATTTTATAATCCATGTCAAACCTAAAATAAACGTAAAAAAAGGAAATGAATAAGTTCACTAATAACAATTTACTGTGCTATAAGATCTATCAAAATGCACAACTAAAAATCATTAATACAAATAATAACTCACTAATAACCATAAAAGAAAGAAGAATGTCATCCAATAAATTTACAATCTCTAATAATCGATAGTCTGGTCCCCTAAATGACTCCTAGCTCTCTAAAACTTTAGGAATAAAGGGTAGGATTGAGCCATTGAGCACAATATGGAAGCCTTGTGTTAGACTTTGAAACTAACATGCTGTGAGAAAGATATATGTATATATATGACAATTAATTGTAGCAATATCTAATTAACATTAAATATGAAATCTTATTTGGCATATCTCTAACTATTATGCAAAGCTGAAACAAGAGATTAAAAAGCTAACAATTTTAACATTACTCAAATGTGTGACAAGCAATATGCAATGTGCTAAAAAAATAAGTGTTGGGCAATATCAGATAGATAAATTGATCTATGTCCTGATTGAGGTTTCATTGCTGGTTTATCAATTAATAGATTGGGCTTTAAAGCAATGGTATGGTCTTTTGCTAATTTACATTCATATTTGAACTTTTGGACCACTTCAATAAATCACTAGTTCATGGGGCCTCCCTACCTTCGCCTCTCTTTTGCTGAGTTATTTCAAAAACCTAACATTGTATCCCCAATACGAATAAAAAATATAATGATATTCTAATAGGAATAAGAAGTTATCTTTAAGAAGAGAAAATAGGGAAAATTATTGCTTATTTAGGCTAACATTGTTTGAGAAATACCCATATGGGTTTCCTTGCATGGATATCATAAGTATGGCCTTTAACAAACAAAGGTTTCAAAGAGAAGTTAAAGTTGAATTGTTGAACAACAAGCATGTCTTCATTACATTTGATGAGGCAGATTTTTCTACTTTGTCGACTTCAGAAGTTCTATACTGTGGAAAATTTCAAATGAGAATCTTCATGTAGCATCACAATTTTCATCTTAATACTAACTTATCTTTAGCTCTAGAAGGAGCCTCATTTGAACACTTACCATTTAATTACTAAACAAGGTTGCTCTATATTCCATAGCTATAGTAATAAGAAACCTACATAAGGTGAATGTTGTAACTCTTAATAGAACCCATCCAAAGGTGGCTAGTGTCAATGTTAAAGTTGATTCTACAAAATAACTACAAAAATTGACCAAAATTATACAAAATGGTATTCCAAAATGATTATAATAAAGGATACAATATGGTAATCAACTTAACTAAAACTAAATATCTTGAAAGCAAGCTCACTCTTCACACCAACATAAACACAACAAAAGTAATTCAAACATAGAAGGCCCCATTAAATCAGAGTAAACTCAATTTAAATAGTATGAGAAGGTGAATAACAAAGAGAAATGTGAGTGGGATCAAATGCTTCCATTAACAACACTTGTAAACTCTCCATATTATAACTTTGAGGATAATTCATAATACCCAAGTCCTAATGAGGATGACAACCTTAATAGTTGCGATGTCTCAAATGGAACTCCAAACAAATGCATGACCATATATAGTTGAAAGGGACACATAAAAGTTTAAAATACTTAAAAAATGTAGTTAAAACAAACATAGATGCTTTATAACCTTTGTTGGAATGTACGAGTGGCCATGAACATGTGAAGAATCTTTGACCTCATGCATCTAATCATTTTAGACAATTTCATACTAGTGGTCCTATTAAAACAAATGTCACATAAATCGAAGTTACTCCACCTGGCTATGTTATTTGCATTTGAACATTTTATAGAGAATTCTTCCATCAACATCTAGGTACTTTAAAAAGCTAGCACATAATGTCATAAATTATATGATGAAGAACTATTCACTCATCTATGCATTGATAAATCTAAACATGCATTGCTCATGTATTATACATTTATATATGCTAAGTTTATAAGGATGGAGAGAAGGATATTAGGGGACAATTTAACCTTAATTGCAATAGATCTCTAAGGCCTATTGATGGTTATGGGAGACTTGAATGCTATAGCTTTCAAGAATCAATATAAAGGTTCTTCGCTTACTCCCTTGGTTGCAATGGATTAATTTAAGGATTAAATAAGCAAAATTAGCCAAAAGGACCTCTCTTTTTAGGGTTCAAAATTTTCTTAGATTGGAAATAGAATGAGAAGATGGGTCTTGATAAGATATGATAAAATTATAGCAAATAAGTATTTAATGGAAACATGTCTTATAGAAAAGATAAAAACACCAAAAATGGGGCCAAATCAATAATAATTACTACTCTAATATCTAAAAGACCATGAGTCAAAATGTAAAGAATTCATGCACCAAAATAATGGTCTATGCATTCAACATTTTATGGAGCAGTGTATTATAATTTTGCAATTCCAAGAAACTTTTTGGCATAGAGTGCATAGCATTAAAATTAAGAAGGTTAATGGAATGCCCAAAAAAATAAAATAAAACAACATTAATGTAGTAATAACTTGTACATCATATAGAGCTTCTACTTGGAGGCATACTAGTCCTATTTAGGCTCATAGTATTTTTTTGGATGACTCCTTTACTTCTCATTAGTCTTTATTATCATTACCATTATAGGAGTCAACTATAACCCGTATTTATTTGTAACATATTTCAATTTATTTTTCATGAGTTTGTAATATTATTTGCATCTACACATTAGTTTAAGAACTTTAAGATTACTTGGCACTTGTTTTGATATTTTTTATCTTTAAAGTTAGTATAAGACATATTTACAATAGTCTTGATTTTCATTGGAATAAACTTTGGTTGAAATTGATTTCAAAAAATCTTAAAATTTTTTTATGGTCTGTCTTACTTGACACCTAACATATGCGACCATAATTGCTGCTCGCATTGAATATCATGGCCTAGTCGACCAATGTTGACCCCTTTGTACTAGTTGATCCCATCAACGTCTACTAACTCATCATCATTCGTTGCCCATCAACATGCATAGACTAGATCGACATAAATCCCTAACCAATCAACATGCACGTCAATCACATTGTTGGCCACCTCATCAATCATCGAACCGCTACATGAACCATGATGGCTTGTTTGGGTACTACGGATATAAATTAATTTTGCAACTTTTAAAGGCAGCTATTTCTGGTATATTCAAAGTATTTCTTTGTGGTGAGTTTTGGAATTCTAAAATGTCTTTTGCAATTTCAAAATGTGTTACTATATATTCCTAAATGTCCTTTCATATTCCTATATTTGAAAATTACTATTTCTTATTGACATAACAAACTATTGTCACTAATTTTATTTGATATGAGTGTTGTGTACAAATAATCTGATGGTGTAATTTCAAAAGTGCACTAGTAAGGAGTGTCAAAGTGTCAAAATAAGAGATATTGATTTGTTATACAACTTTTGCAAAAGCATCAAAATCATCAAGGAAATTGTTAACCTCTTTATTTCAACCTTCAACAACTTTATTCATCATATACAACTTTCTAGTTTGTCCACATGACCATGTGATTTCTTATTTGGCATTCTAAGAACTCCACTTATGTGTGTACCATTTTACTTTACTTCCAATGTGAGTACATTGTGTGTGGGTTGTAAAAAGTACTTTTTTTAGGTAGAGATCTCTTATATTAGAAACTAATGCAAGTCTTTAGCTTCTAGGAGAAGTTCTTATCCCAATTATGAGAAGAACTAAAGATTCTCATATGGGTTAAATATGAACCTACCTCTTATTTAGGTGAATAGTTTGGATAAATGGTAACACGTCTTATGTTTCAAAGGCTATTGGTGAACACTTTACTAAATTTAAGGAATATATGCTCAAATGTCGTGCTCACATATTTGATCAAGTAATATTGTGTCAATTTTTAGCCTTTCTTATAGAGTTTATTCAAGCTAAGTTATATTTAAAACTTTTTACTAATTTGGAAAACACAAAAAGTAGTCCATGATTGGAAATGTTTAGAGGATCAATTGTTCAAAACACTAAGAGCTTTTTGGCCAATTCTTCCTCTCAAGCTTCTACCAATGCTTCCATAATTCTTACGACTTCTACACAATAAGAAACCCATGCACCACCCATAAATCTAATGCATCAATAAAACCCTTAAACAAACCATCTAGCTTTGGAGATGAGTGTAATCATTGTCATTGGAGAGGGCCTATCACAACTTAGTAGCTAAAAAGTAGCTCCTACACATGGACATAAAAGAAGTAGAAGAAAGGGTTGAATTTCAAAATGAAGAGTTCATATGGCCTAATGACATGCCAACAAAGAATTACAAGAATTAAGTGAAAATATTTACTATATTGCACAACCCATAGCACTGTTAGATGCACTATGACTACATTAGGACTATTTTAAGATTGTTGACAAGTTAACATTTTAGTACCTTCATATGAATTAAATACTGACTTTGTCAGATTGTTATAAAAAGTGAGTTATATCAATGTTATGACACACAATACTATCAAAAGGATTTTTTTACTACTCACAAACAACATCTACCCACACGTCATATCTTAGATTAATAAAACTTTAATTTTCATGCAACGAAGATGTTTGTTCCTTTAAATTTCATTATACTTGCCTTGACAAGTTCTGACCAGTTAAATATCTTTTTATATTTAAAAACAATTATATTCTGAGGATTTAGAATGCCTTACGAGGCTTTTTGACTTAGTTAATTTTACAATTGTGATGTTACACCCAATCTCTACAGTATTTTGAAAGCAATTGTCCTGTACTATTTAATTCATTTTTTAAAGTTTTCATTAATATATATTTACTTGAATTCAATATAATAATATATTGTATTTATGATTAATTATTCAAGTAATTTATAGCAATTCTAAATGAGGTCTAATTAAGACAAAACAAGTATCCTTGGACTAATCTTGAGAAGCTCTATCATAGTAAATACACCTTTAATTTTTTTGAGTTTTGTTTTTATTTTCTAAGGTTTTGGTATGTTTTGCTAGGCATTTTTCATCATACTTGATTTAGTTTTTGAGGATTTTACACTCAAACTTCTTAGTAAATTGTAATGTAAATTTCTTACATAATTTATCTCATTTGTTCAAAATTTTCGCTTTCATTATGATATCCTACTATGCAATTCTATGCTAATCTCTTTTGATCTTTACATTGATATGATTTTATTATATTATATTATTTTAATTTATCACTTTTTATCTTAAATATGTATTTATTTTACTAAGTTTTAAAATATTAATTTATCATTATTTATGCTTATTGGGTTTGGTTATTCTAGTATCAATGTAACTTTGATTAGTTTTGCTATGAATTTGTTATGTTATTATGTAAATGTAAATCTCCTATCACGACCTTCATATTGCATTGATTTTGTCATATTATATTTCTTTAATTGAACTAATTTTAGGTTTAACATATATTTGCCTAATAATAAAATAATTCTCCTATCGAAACTTTTATGCACATTTAGTATGGTAATTTTGAATAATTATAAACTAAGCACATTATTATTGAAAAACAATTATTATACTCAATTAAATGAGCTCTTTCCAATTAAAATTTTTTCATATAGTTTGAGAAAAAATATTTCAGGGTTCTTGGCATACATTGCAAGACATATTGTTTCATTACTAATTTGATGATCAAGGATGTTACCCCTGTATTTTCTTAAAATTTCAATTTTGATCTGGTTACATTACTATGAAACTCTAATTCTTGTCCCTTATGACATTTACATCATTTTTACTTCGTTATATTAAATTGTTTAGTTTTATCTCCTTTTATGATTACTTCATATTTATCAAATATTACAATAATAATTTTATTATTATTTATTCTTATTTAATTAGTTAATTTACAAAAATTTCAAGTTTGGTTCAATCGAGATGAAATAAATGTCATTGAATTAGTCCAAAAAAGGTCTATTAAAATAAATACCAATTTCTTTATTTTTAAATATTTTTTATTATTTTGATATGTTTTATATGACATTTTGATTCTAACTAATTTCACAAATAGAGATGTTATGCTCTATCTACTTAATGTATTAGAATGTATCCTTCTAATATAATTTATGTCAATTCTTCGAATTATTAACTTTGAATTGGTTATATTACCATAAAGCTATAATTCTTCTATTGTTTCGCCTTTACATCTCCTTGGTTTAGATATATTATATTATTTTATCTCTAATATTCATTTACTTAATATTAAAATAATATTTTATTATTTTATATGATTATTTACTCTTGAAATTCATTTTAATTCCAAAAAAGTCTAAATAGAGATAAAACAAATATCATTTAATGCATCATTACAAATTTTATCCAATTAAAACAATTTTTTAATAGAAAATTTATTTTTTAAGGTTTTGATATGCTTCAAGAGACATTTGAATTCATACATTATTTTCAAATTGAGGACGTTACAATCGATTTCCATAATATCTTGAAAAGTAGCTTTCATGAATAATTTATCTCATTCTTGAAATTTCTAGTTTTGCTCTTATTAGATTAGTATGTAATGCTAACACTTATCTAGTGTGATTTTCACATTGCCTTGATTTGATTATGAAACATTGGATCAATTTTCTCATTTGTAGATTTAAAATATATTTACTTGAATTTAAAATAATAACTTATTACTATTTATGCATATTTTCTTTTACAACTCATAATAATTTCAAACATGGTTTAATCTAGGTGAATCAAATGTCATTATATTCATCTCAAAGAGATCTACCAAATTAAGTATTTTTTATATTTTTCTTAATGTTTTGTTTTACATGGTTTTAGCACACTTTTTCTAGATAATTTGATTTGCACTTAATTTAATAGTTAAGAATGTTACAGTCAATCACCTTAGCATCATAGAATATAACTTCGTCGTGAAATTTGTCGCGTTTTTTTCTAATTTTTTCACTTGATTTGATGATAATACATTGTAACTCTAAATCCATTCTTTTGTGACCTTTACTTCAATTTTGATTTGGATATATTAAACTTCTTAAATTTATCTTATTTTAGTTTTGATATAATTACAAAATATTAAAAATATTATTTATTATTTTTGTGGTTATTTGTATTCAAAATTGGCAATAATTCTAAACATGGTTTGATCAAGGTGAAACAAACATCATTTTACACAACCTAATGGGCATTATAAAATAAATATTAGTTTTTATGCTTCTTATTTATTTTATAGTATTTTGGTGTAATTTATTAGATAGTTTGGTTCATAACTGATTTGGTGATGAGAATGTTACACCCAATCTTCATAGAACCTTGGAAGGGATTTTTGTCCTATAACTTATCTTATTTGTTCATATTTTTTTGCTTCTAGTTTTTTATATTAGCATGTAACTTTTAATCTCCTATTGTGCAATCTTTTGAATATTTCACATTATTAGAATATGTAACTTCAATTTGTGTTATGTTTGCCTTAATAAATATTTACTTCATATTAAAATAATGGCTTGCTATTATTTATGCTTATCTAGTTTGGTAATTTGTAATAACTCAAAATATTATTCTATTGTGATGAAACAAGCCTCGTTTGACTCATCTTGATAAGTTTTATCTTGAAATATTTCCTTTTTCACGGTTTTGTTATGTCTTATTAGGGAATTTAGTACATTCCATATTTGATAATCTAGGGTGTTATACTTGATCTCCTTAGTATCTTAGAAAACAATTATCTTAGATAAATTATGCAATTTCTTAAATGGTTCTGTTATAATTTGGTTTATTACTATTGGACCCTAACACTTTTCACATGAGACTTTTAAATCACAATATTATGCTCATATCCATAGTTTCAATTTGTATTATTTTAGATATAACATATATTAACTTAATATTGAAGAAAACAGTTGTTATTATTTATGCTTATTTTGATTGATAATTCCTTATGATTCACAATGAGTTCACATTTAGATGAAACAAATATTGTTAGAATCAACTTAATGAGCTATATCTAATTAAATATTTATTTATGTATTTTGAAATATTTAATTTTCCGCTCGATACACATGGTATCTTGGAATACAATTTTCAATTAAAACTTATCTCATTTTTTTTATGTTTTTTTATTTGGTTATAATAAGATGTAGCCATAACACTCTTTCTTTGTGTCCTTTACATCACAACTATTTTATCACTTATGTTGTTTCAATTAATCTCCTTTTAACTTCAATAAAAATTTACATTATAATAACATAAAATATTTTTTTAATTCTTTTTAATTTGATAATTCCAAGAAATTGAGAATGAGCTGCAAACTAGTAAATTAAAAAATCATTAAACTCTTCTCATTGAACTTTATGTATTCAAATAATCATTTATAAATTTTAAAATATTTTATTTTATACTAGAGCTCTTCTTTATCTTAAAATATAACTTTTACATACAATATAACTCATTTTTTAAATTGTTTTCGATTTGGAAATGATATAATGTAATTCTAGATCTATTCTCACGCGACATCTAAATTGCATGGAGTTTATCATTTGAAATTACTTCAAATTATTCATTTGAACTTTAATATATACTTTATTTAGTATTAAAAAATAAATGTAATATTATTTATGATTATTTCTTTCAATAATTCTCAATATTTCAAAAATGGGTTTGAAAGAGATGAAACTAACCTCATTGGATAATTCTTGACTAATGTTTTCTAATTAAATATTTATTTATATATTTTGAAATACTTTATTTTGAAATATTTTGGCATGTTTTACGAGTAATTTTGATTGATACCTAATTTGATCATTGAAAATGTTACACTCAATCTCCTTAGTATCATAGAATATTATTTTTAAATATAATGTATCATATTTGCTCAATTTGTTTTTATTTGGTTATATTATAGTTAACATCTACATCTACTCCCATTTAAGAGTTACATCATTTCAATATTTTTGTTTTATATGTTTTAAATTTATCTTCTTACAAATTTATATGATTTTGTTGAATATTTCAAAAGATGTTTATTATAATTTATGTTTATTTAATTTGATAATTTGTAAAAATTTTAATGTGGTGCGAACAAGAAGAAAATGACATTGTTGTGCTAGACTTAGAATGGTTTCTTCAATTAAATATTCATTTATTTAATTTAAAAATTTTTTTAGGTCATTGTCACATTTTAAGTGATAAATTGATTGTTAGTTAACTGAATAACTGAGATAGTTGCACTTGATCTCCTTAGCATTATTGGATTCAACTTACATACTTTTTTCATTTTTTCAAATGCTTTTCTTTGATTTGGATATTTTTATCATAAAACAACAAACGTCCTCTTGTAAAACTTTTGCTTTCCTATGATTTGGATATATTGCATTATTTTAATTTAACTTAATTTAGCTTTAATATTTATTTATTTAATAATTAAATATTAAGTTATTATTATTTATCCATATTTTTTATAGTAATTTTTTGTAATTACAAATGTGGTTTGATTAAGATAAAAGAAATGTTGTTTATTTTTAATATTTTTGATTATTGTTTTTTCTATGATTTTGGTAAATTTATAAGATATTTTCAATCATACCTTATTTGACAAATGAGGATGTTATCGTTGTTCTCCATATTATCTCAAAATTCGAGATTCTTATACAATTTATCTCATTTCTTTAAAATTTTATTTTATTTTATTATATTGCTATTTACTCTAAATCTCATCTTATGTGGCATTTTTTTTAAATTGATTGGGTTATATTAAATTCTTTCAACATATTTAATTTTAGATTTAGAATATATTTACATAATATGTAAATAAAAATTTATTATAATTCATGATTATATATTTTATTAATTTAAAGTAATTTCAAATGTGATCTAATTAAGATGAAATAAATATGACTAAACTCCTCTAATAGAGGTCTATCTAAGTAAATATTTAATTTAAAATTTGAAATTATTTTTTTATGCCTTGCCATGTTTTATGAGACATTTTTAATTCATATCTAATTTAATGATTGAAGATGTTACATTTAATCTCGTTAGAATATTTGAATTCAACTTAGTCATACAATTGATCTCATTTGTTATATATTTTGTTATAATTTGGTTATATTACAAAGTAGATGTAAATCTCCACTTTGTGACATTTATGTCACTTTGATTTTTTGATAATACTTTATTTTTTATTTATCTCCTTTGAACATTAACATATATTTTACAAAAATTAAAATAATAATTTATTACTTTTTATGATTGTTCAGGACTTCTCAAGGAAAAAATATTATTGGACTAAACTCGTAAAGCTCTATTTTATAAAATATTTATTTCTATATTTTTAAATATTTATTTTCTAAGGTTACACATAATCAAAATATTATCATAAAAAATAACATTATTATATAATTTTTCTCATTTGTTTAAAGTTTTTGCATTGATTTGATTATATTAATATATTACCCTAAATCTCATTGCTTATTACTTTTAATGTGCATTGATTTAGATACATTACATTGCGTCAATTTGTCTCATCACAACTTTAATATATGATTAACATTAAAAAAATAAATTTATAATCATTTATGCTTATTTATTTTGGTAATTCATAGGAACTACAAAATTGGTTTGATCAACATGAAATAGGATTCAATAGAAATGACTCAAAAACCTCTATTAAATTACATATTCATTTATATATTATTAAAACGTTTTTCTACTTATATGGCACATTTTATGAGACATTTCATTTGTTACTTATTTTATAAATCAGGGCATTTCGTTAGATATCTTTAGTATCTTGGAATGAAACTTCCGCATAGAATTTCTCATTTAATCAAATTTTTTGTTATAGTTTGGTTATGTTACCATGTAGCTCTAAATCTTTCGTTATATATATTTTACATAAGAATTATTTTCTTATAGTACATTAATTTATCTCATTCTAATTTTAATATATATTTTTTAATATTAAAATAATATTGTAATATTTTTTATACATATTTATTTGATAATTTTGGTGATTCTAAATGGGTTTCGATCCATTTGAAACTAATGTAATTGGACTTTTCTCAATTACTTTCGTACATAAAAAGATTCATTTATATATTTTGAAATATTTTATTTTACACTCAATTTATATAATAGATTACAACTTTCCATTACACTTTAACTAGCTTGTTTAAAGTTTTTGCATTAATTTTGTTATGTTAATATGAAACACTAATTTGCTTCTTATGTGAACTTTACACCATTTTCATTTTGTTATATTACATTTTCAAAATTTATTTGATCACAATTTTATTACATATTAAGTAAATATTAAAATATTATTTTTTTATTATTCATGATAATTTATTTTTTAAATTCATAATAATTCTTAATGTGGTGTTATGTAGATGAAATAAGCTTCATTAGACTAGCTTTGGCAAGCTCTATTTTGTTAAGTATTTATTTTTATATTTTTAAATATTTTATTTTTCAAGATTGAGTAATGTTTTATATTATATTTTAGTTTGTATTTGATTTATTGATAAAGAATGTTACACTCAACCTTTATAATATATAGGAATATAGCTTTCTAGTATAATTTATCTACTCTCTTAAAATTTTGTGCTGTGATTTTTATATATTATCGTGAAGCTCTAATTCTACTCCTAGGAGACATTTATAACACTTTGATTTAGAGATATTAGATTTTTCAATTTATCTCATTTAAGTTTTAATATTTATTTAGTTAATATTAAAATAAAGCTTTGTTATTATTATGTTTTTTTAGTTTAGTAATTTGTAGTAGTTCTAGTCATGGTTCAATTTAGTCAAAAAACAATTTTTAGACTCATCTTTTTTAGCTCTATCTAATTAATTGTTTATTTGTATATTTCTAAATATGTTATTTCATATGATTTTGGTACAATATTTCAAATTTTGCATTTCATATCTTATTTAATGATTGAGAATAATACACTTTATCTCCTTAGTATCTTGAAATGAAACTTTCACATACAATTTATCTCATTTCTTAAAATTCTTATCTTTTATTTTTCAATATTTCTATGTAACTTAAAATCCCATCTCAAATGACATTTATATCATTTTGATTTGGTTATATTATATTTTTCAAATGGATAGTTTTTCCCTAAAAGTACATATTTTTACTTTATGAAAGTTATCAATTAACAATACTAATCACAAAATATATGTAACATTTATAATAAAAAGAAATCATAAAGACAATCTTAACATAGCAAAGTCTACTAAGCATTTACATAATAAAATATTTAATCTCCAAAAGATATCATAATTGCCAATGTATTTTGATATAACCAAATCAAAAATTTTCCATTAATTCCTAGAACATTGAATAGAACATACTGATATAACTATGGTTATTAGAAATTAGTTTTAAATACCTACATCCGCACATCGCCTCATTGAGAACCATCCATAGATCTTTTAAAATACTTGAAGAGTTATATTGAAGTCTCTTAAAGAACAAGATATCAAACATTAGCATAACTTAAGTTTTTGTTCTCTTAGAGTTTATCTTTTTGACCTATAATGTAAGTGACTAATAAGCTTTAAATTGTAGTTGATAAATTTTTATTTGAGCAATAAAATGATAAAAAATATGATAACAAAATAAATAATAAAAAGATAAATAAATAATATTTAATAAGTTCTTATGATCATTGACTAAAAATGTACACAAAATAAATTAAACGAAATGTGAGGCCAAGATATAAAAAGTTGTATAAGAATGCATGTAAGGGCATATGATCAAAATATAAAAATGTATAAAATAATCAACACATAAAATGATTCACAAATGTAACTTTTAAGTATACATGGAAATACACATCTCTTTATCCACTATAATTCATTTTATCCATTTGAAATCCAATCTCCCTATATTTTCTAGACTATTTCAAAGATAGCATTTTCTTAAGTTTTTCATCTTAGTATTTTTTTCGTCTATTTCATAACACTCATTGTTATCGTAGGACCCAAGTATTTATTGAATGATTATTATTCTCGCACCATGTGATCCCATGTAATCTATTTCATGTCGATAATGTGCATAAAACATGTAGATCACACATCACAACACCCGATATCGCATTTAGAGACATTCAATAGATATATTACATCATGCATGCATAATGGGAGATCTGATTGCTAGGCTGCTAAAAGTCACAAGAAGTAGCTCATCATATATTATATCAGTATCATAGTAGATCAAGTTTTTAATACTAAAAACCTAGCAAGAAACTCAACATATATCATATTTGCTTCATAGCAAATTTCTTCTCTAACTACTAGATCACATAATGTGCAAGTCACCATAGATCATGTGGGGTCTCAACTTAGTGGTAGCATATAATATCACATCATCTTAGCTCCACTCATAGTGGTAGTAGAGTGTGGAACTTCGAGTTAATAACATTAAACAAATATCATCATTCTCATCATTATACATTCTATGCACAATGTTTCATTGATAGAACAATGCCATCACCAATCACAATAAAATGAATATAATGTGAATTTTATTAGCTACTAGTACTGTCTTGTATCATAATAATTTATCTTTTGCATTATTCTTTTTCTTCTCATTTCTCATTGACCTTCCCTAACCTTATGCTTATTTTTTTTTTCACATTCTACATCATTAGTATCACTGAATCAATCAATTATTTTACCTCTCTATTTTATTTTTGATTAGATAACATAAAATATTGATATAGAGCATGGTGAAAAAAAAGTATAACAAGTCATAATATTAAATGTTAAATAATCATGAAAAAATATGAATCTAACATTATGCCTATTTAAAATTTACCTACCTGCTCTCTTTTGGAAAATTTCTTCATCAACCATTTTTTGTTAACTTCTTATAATTTAATTATTAATTATATAATTAAAAACAACTAATGTCCTATTATTGAAAAATGTCAATTTAAATAACATTCAAAAGTTTATAAATTTAGTGCCACCAACTTAAGCATCATTTCTGTTTTAGTCTATTGATTCCAGTAATAACATTGGACTATTTTGCAAAAAGACTTCAAGATTCCTCCTTTTATTGTGGCATTTTTTTAAAATTTATTAAAAATGTTTAAGCATCATCTAGTTCCTCCTCTTATGCATCAAGATTAGTACATACATAATAACTCACTGATTCTCCCTTCCTTATATCAATAATTTGCAAGCACAATACTCATCCAAGGTTACTAGAGCTCAAATTTATCAAACATGTCCTTTCTTATATCAATTTAGATATAAAAAGCTAGAAAACAATTGCTTTCAATTCCTCTTAAAGTAATAGGATGAAACAAATGAGAAATCAAAGTCAATCATAGCTTTTTTTCCTTTACTTAGTGACCTTCATGGGAGTACTTTCTTGTCATCAAATTGAAGACGAAGACAACTATAGTGGCAACTAATGTGTCTATAATCTTAGCCATAAAATCTCCATACAATTGCGTGAGAGTAAGGTAATGAGATTCCAGAGCCAAGGAGGTCAACTAATAACATGACGCTAAGGGCGCATGGTGACGAAGTAGTGTAATGAATGAATTAAGGTTCATTTATAGTTTCCCTAACAACATATATTGGTGCTCCTAAAATCTGCTTAATGGTGAAGCAACAAGAAATGAAGCAACTTAATTAGTTGACTACATGTTTGAGGGGGAAGCAAAGATAATGAATTCGTGGAGAGTGTGGAAAGAAAGCAAGTGTTTTTTTCAACTTACTATACTATGTTCTTTTAATTATTTAATTCATAATAATATATTATTAATAAAAAGACTTTTTTTTAAAAAAATTCTACTAAATCCAAAATAGCCTTAATTGTAACTAACAAATATTGATGAGCTCATCTTGGTGGGCTTGAATTAATGGTATAATCTTTTTTGAAATCCAACATAGTTAATAAATACATGATTTATCATAAAATATCCAAATTTAGTTTTTTAGCTGGCCATTTAAAGATAAATATCTCCATTAACTTTACTAAATCACTAAAGCTACTTGAAATCAATATTGCAAAAATCAGGAAGTAATAATATTAAAATAATAATTTGTTATTATTTTTAAAACTTATTTAATTTGGTAATTCCTGTTCCAAACCATGTCCAACTATAGCAATGCAAGTGTCGTTACACTAACCACAATGAGTTTTATCAAATTAAATATTCATTTTAATATTTTGAAATATCTTTTTTTAGTGCTTTCATATGTTTTATGAGATATCTTCATTTGCACTTAATTTGAGGATCGATGGTAATACATTTGAGTTCTTTCTTATCTTGGAATGCAACATTCTCTTACAATTTATTTAAAGTTTTTTAAATGTCTTGCTTTGATTTAATTATATTATAATGTAACTTTTTTTTCTCTTGTCTGGCAATTACATCGTTATGATTATTTATGTTATATTGCTCCAACTTAGCTCATTTCATCATCAAAATATATTTATTGAATGTTAAAATAAGAAATTATTATTATTTATGATTCCCTAATTATGCAATTCATCATAATTTCAAACACGTTTTGATTGAGATGAAATAAGTATTGTTGGTATCATCTTTTTAAGCTCTATTAAATTAATTACTAATTTTTTAATTTTTTAACTATTTTATTTTCTTGTATTTCGACAAGATTTATGAGTTCCTTTAACTTGTATTTTATTTGAAGATTGACGTTGTTATACTTGTTCTCCTAAATATCTTAGAATGCAACATACCTATAATATTTGTCTAATTTCTTTTCACCTTGAACCTGTTATAGTTTAATGCAATTCATCTCTTACTTTTGACAACTACATCACTTTTATTTAAATTATTAAATGATTATAATTTATGTAATTTTAGCTTTAATATATATTTATATAATATTAAAGTAAAATTTTTAATTATTTAATCTTGTTTAACTCAATAATTTGCGTAATTCTAAATGTAGTTTGATCTAAATAAAATAAACATTGTTGGTCACATCTTGATATGCTACTATCGAGTTATTACTCATGTGTAATTTTATATATTTCATGAGACAGTTTGAATTGTACATGATTTTATGGTTGCGGATATTACACTAGACCTATTTAGTTTTTTGTAATATAACCTCTATGTATAATTTATCTAATTGTTTCAAATGTTTCATTTTAATTTTTCTGTAAAACTATGTTACTCTAAATCTCCTATCAATTGAAATTTATATTGCTTTGATAAGCTTATATTACATTGCATTGATTTTTCACATTTTAGCATTAATATATAATTTCATAAAATTTAAATAATAATAAATTTTTATTTAGGATTATTTATTTTTAAAATCTATAGTAATCAAATGATGTTGAATCAAGATAAAACAACTGGAATTGGACTAATCTAAATGAGTTCTATTAAATTAAATATTTAATTTTATAACTTCAGATATTTTTATTTTTAGGGTTTTGGCATTCATACAATATTTGATCATTGAGGATGTTACACTCAATATTTGTAGTATGGTTGATAGTAACTTTATTATGAAGTTTATCTCATTTCTTAAAACTTTTCATTTTCATTTGGTTAAGCACAATAAAACTTATTTATCCTCTTATGACCATTATATCATTTTCATTTTGTTATATTATATTGTATTAATGTTTGTCATTTTAGTTTTAATATATATGTTTAATAATTATTAAAATAATAATTTATTATTGTTAGTGCTAATTTTCTTTAGTAATTCATAAAAATTTCAAAAGACGGCTAATCGAGATGAAATAAACATCGTCAGACTCCTCTCAAGAAACTCTATCTAACAAATAATTATTTTAATTATTTTTTCAAAAAATTTTAAAGGTTTTACGATGCCTTATAAGATCATTTTTTTGTACATGAGATGATCTTCAAGGATTTTATATTATTTTTTCATTATTCCATAATGCAACTTTTTCATATATTTTATCCAATTTGTTTAAAGGTTTCTCTTTAGTTTCATTTAATTATGATATCGCTATAAATCTTCTCTCATGTGAGTTTTAGATCTCTCTGATTTGGTTAAATTAAATTACATTAATTTACTTATTTAAACTTTAATATATATATATATATTGAATATTAAAAATAACAATTTATTTATTTATTTTTCTTCTTCAATTTTTTTGATTCAAGTTAATTCAAAACATAATTTGATCAAGAGGAAACAAATGGTCTTGACCTTGTTGCAACAAGTCTTATCTAATAAAATATTTATTTTTATTGTTAAATACTTTCCTTTAATTGGTTTTTTACATACTTTATGAGTTATTTTTATTCTACCTTATTTCATGATAAGGGATGTTATCCTTGATCTCATTAGTGTCTTGAAATATAATTTTTTTATTCATTTACCTTATGTCCTAAAAGTTTTTGCTTTGATTATGTTATTTGACTATGAAATTCGTTTTGTCATCATTACTAATCTTTACATCAATTTTTATTTGGTTACATTACATTGCCTCATTTCATCATATTTTTAATCTTAACATATCATTACTTAATAATAAAATAATAATGTTTTATCCAATATTTAAAAATATTTTTTTTATAAAATTTTAGCATACTTTATTATACTTTTAGATTCATACTTGATTCGATAATCGACATTGTTATACTGAGTCGCATTAGTGTCATGGAATGCTAATTTCTCATATAATTTTCTAATTTTCTTCAAAGTTTTTTATTTTTTCATTATATTGTTATGTACCTCTAAATCTTAGGACATGCGACCATTACTTCACAATGATTTGGCTATATTACATTATTTAAGTAATATTAAAATAATATATTGTTATTATGTTTTCTTAATTTGCTCATAATATGTAGTAATTCTAAACATTATTTGACTAAGATTAAATAAATGCCTTTGGACATATATTGATGACATTTATTTATAAAAAAATTCATTTTATATATTTTGAAATATATAATTTTCTATGACTTTTGCATAGCTTATGTGACATTTCAATTCATACTTGATTTGATGATTAATGATGTTACAATTGTTCTCATTAATATATTGAATTGAATAACTCCCACTTAATTTATCTTATTTCTTTGAATGTTTTACTTGGATTTTTTTAATATGTAATTCTAAATCTTCCCTAGTCTAACTTTTACATTGCTTTTGTTTATTTAAATTTTATTTCTCCAATTTATCATAATTCACCTCTAATATATAGTAAATTAACTTTAAAATAGTAATTTAACCTCGTTTCATCTTATTAAACTTGTAAATTCATCATAATTCCAACTAATATGTAATAGAAAAGGAATAAATGTTGTTGAACTCATCTCTAAGAGAAATATTAAAATAATAATTCATTAAATTCTTTTAAATATTATATTTTCTTTGAGTTTTTACATCTTTTAATAGAAGTTTTTATTTGTTGCTATTTTTATATTTGAGGATATTATTCTCAATTACTTTAGTAAGTTATAATACAACTTTCCCATTAAATTATTTATTTTTTAAAAGTTTTTCTTCAACTTTTTAAATTTCTATATAACTCTAAATCTCTTCTTATGTGACCTTTATGTAACTTTATTTTGGTTATGTTACAGTACTTGAATTAGTCTTATTTCATCCTTAATATATATTTAATAAAATTTGAAAAAATTATTTATTATTAATTATGCTTAATTAATTTGTATTCATAATAATTCCAAACGATCTCTAATCTAGATGAAGAATTAATTATTGGACTTGCCATGATAAGTTCTATCCAATATAATATTTATTTATAAATTTTTAAAAATTGATTTTAAGATTTTGACATGCATTATGATATGTTTAATTTTGTAACTTATTTAATGGTTAAGGATGCCACACAAGATCTCCAATGTATCTTTGGTTGCAACTTTCATGTACAATTTATCTCAATGTTTACAAAATTTTACTTTGATTTGGATGTATTATTTTGTAGCCAATTTAATAAGTGAGATAGTTAATCTTGATCTCTTTAACACCATCGAGTTCGACTTGCTCACATAATTTCTCTCATTTTTTCAAATTGTGTTCTTTGAATTCGATATTTTACCATGAAACAATAAATATCCCCTCGTATAACTTTAGCTTTGGTATGATTTGAACATATTATAGTATTTTAATTTAAGTTATTTTTTATTTAATATTCATTTATTTAATAATAAAATATTAAGTTTTTAATATTTATCCATATTTTCAATCATAATCTTTTTTAATTACGAATGTGGTTTGATAGAGATAAAAGAAATGTTGTTCATTTGATCTCAATGAGCTCTATCCAATTAAGTGTTTATTTTTAATATTTATTAATATATTTTTTTTCTATGTTTTTGGTAAATTTATATATATTTTCAATCATAACTAACTTGACTAACGAGAAGGTTACCGTTGATCTCCATAGTATTTCAAAATTAAAGATTCTTATAAAATTTATCTCATTTCTATAATTTTTATTTTTATTTTACTATATTACTATATAACTCTAAATCTCATCCTATGTGATATTATTATTACATGGATTGGGCTATATTAAATTTTTTCAACTTATTTGATTTTAGATTTAGAAAATATTTACATAATATGCAAACAAAAATTTATTATAATTTAGGGTTATTTATTTTGGTAATTTAAAATAATTCCAAATGTGGTCTATTTGAGATGAAATAAATTTCATTGGACTCCTCTTAAAGAGCTCTATCTAATTAAAGATTTACTTCTATATATTTAAATATTTTTTTCTTGGCCTTGCCATGTTTCATGAGATATTTTTTATTTATATCTAATTTAACGATTGAAGATGTTACACTCGATCTCCTTAGCATATTTGAATTCAACTTTGTCACACAATTGATCTCATTTCTTAAATATTTTGCCATTATTTCATTATATTTCCATGTAAATCTATATCTCCACTTTTGTGACTTTTAAATCACTTTAATTTTTTCTATAATACATTATTTTTATTTATCTTCTTTCAACTATAACATATTTTTTAAAAATATTAAAATAATAATTTATTATTTTTTATGATTATTCAAGACTTCTCAAGCAAAAAAATATTTCGACTCAACTCATAAAACTCTATTTTCTTAAATATTTATTTTTTATGTTCAAAAAGTTTATTTTCTAAGGTTACATCTAATCACAACACTATCATAAAACATAATAATATTATATAATTTATATCAATTGTTCAATTTTTTTGCTTTGATTTGGTCTTATTAATATATAAACCTAAATCTTTTCTCATATGACTTTTAATGTGTGTTGATTTAGATACATTAAATTACTTCAATTTGTCTCATTACAACTTTAATATATGGTTAACATTAAAATAATAATTTATAATGATTTATTCTTATTTACTTTAACAATTTGTAGGAACTACGAACTTGGTTTGATTGACATGAAATAGGATTCAATAGAAATGACTTGATAAGCATTATTAAATTACATTTTCATTTATATATCTTTAAAAACGTTTTCTACTTATATGGTGCATTTCATGAGACATTTGATTTGTTACTTATTTTATAAATTAGGGCATTTCATAAGATATCTTTTGTATCTTGGAATAAAACTATTTTATATAATTTTTCTCATTTAATCAAATTTTTATTATGGTTTGGTTCGTTATAATGCAACTCTAAATCTTTTGTTGTCTGAACTTTTACATAAGAATTATTTTCTTTTATAACTTTACTTCAATTTATCTTATTTTAGTTTTAATATATATTTACTTAATATTAGAGAAATATTTTATTATTATTTATACTTATTTATTTGATAATTTTGATGATTCTAACTGAGTTTACATCCATTTGAAACTGATGTCATTGGACTTATGTCAATTACTTTGGTACATAAAAAGATTCATTTATATATTTTGAAATATTTTATTTTCAACTCAATTCATATGTTAGATAACAAATGGCCATCATACTTTATCCATATTATTTAAAGCTTTTTCTTTAATTTTGTTATATTACTATGAAACACTAATTCTTTTCTTGTGGGAACTTTTCACTATTTTGATTTTTTTAATCACAATTTTTTAATTTATTTGATTACAATTTTACTATATATTAAATCAATATTGAAATAATAATTTTTTTTATTATTTGTGCTAATTTAATTTTTTTAATACATAGTAAATCTTAAAATAACAATTTTTCTTGATTTAATGAATGTTTTATATGACATTTAAATTTGCATTTGATTTAATGACAAAGAATGTTACACTCAATCTTTACAATATTTAGGAAAATGACCAAGAATGTTACACTCAATCTTTACAATATTTAGGAATACATTTTTCTAATACAATTCAACTACTTTCTTAAAATTTTGCACTTTGACTTTTATATATTACTATGAACCTCTAATTCTACTCTTGGGTGATCTTCATATTGCTTTGACTTGTTGATATTACATTTTTAATTTATCTCATTTTAGTTTTAATATTTATTTTATTAATATTAAAAATAATGCTTTATTATTGTTTTTCTTTTTTTTTTACATTTATAATAGTCCCAATCGTGGTTCAATCAAGTCAAAACAAATATTTTGACTCATCTCGATGAGCTCTATCTAATTAATTGTTTATTTATATATTTTTTAAATATCTTATTCGTTATGATTTTGGTACAATTTTTGAGATATTGTATTTCATATCTTATTTAATGATTGAAGATAATAGACTTTATCTTTTTAGTATCTTTTAATGAAACTATCACTTATAATTTATCTCATTTCTTAAACATTTTATCTATTATTTTGCTATATTTCTATGTAACTCAATATCCCATCTTGTGTGACATTTATATCATTTTGATTTTGTGATATTACATTTTGTTCAAATGGCTAGAGTTTTTTTTTTAAAACTACTTATTTTTAATATATGGAAGTTCTCAATTAGCAATACTAATCACAAAATATATGTAACATTTATAATAAAAGAAAATCAATATATGCAAACTTAACATGGTAAAGTCTACAAACCATCTACATAATAAAATATTTAATCTCCAAAATATATCATAGTTGTTAATGTATTTTGATAAAGACAAATCCAAAACTTTTTCTTAGTTCATGGAGCATTGACTATACTTATCAAAATTTAGTTTTAAATACCTACGTCCACACATCACCTCATAGACAACCATCCACATATCCTTTAAAATACAAGAAGTGTTATATTGCAATCTCTTAAAAAACAAGATATCAAATATAAGTGTAGCTTAAGTTTCTATTCCCTTAACGTTTAGGTTTTTAGCCTATAATGTAAGAGAATAATAATGTTTAAATTGTAGTTAATAAATTAGTATTTGAGGAACAAAATGAGATACAATATGATAACAAATTAAATAATAAAATGACAAATAAATAATATTTAATAAGTTCTTATGATCATCAGCTAAAAATGTATATAAAAAGTTAAAAGAAATGTGAGGTCAAGATATAAAAAGATGTATAAGCATGCATGTAAGAGCATATGATTAAAATATAAAAATGTATAAAATAATCAACACATAAAATGATTCACAAATGTAACTTTTAAGTGCATATAGAAATACACATCTATTTATCCACTATAACTTATTTTATCTGTTTGAAATCCAATATCTTTATATTTTTGTAGACTTTGAAATATTGAATTTTTTAAGTTTTTCATCTTAGTATTTCTTTTCATCTATTTCATAACACTCATTGTTATTGTAGGACCTAAGTATTTATTGAATGATTATAATTCTAACGCCATGTGATCGTATCTCATCTATTTCATGTTGACAATATGCTTAAAACATGTAGATCGCACATCACATCATAGCCTAAAGGTAGATCTCATTGCTAGGTTGCTAAAAGTCACAACAGGTAGCTCATGATATATTATATCAATATCATAGTAGACGTAATCTTTTAATACTAAATCATATAGCGAACAAATCAACATATATCATATTTGTTTCATAGCAAATTTCTTTTGTAACTACTTGTTCGCTTAGTATGCAGCTCAACATAGATCATGTGGGGGCCCCATGTTAGTGGTAGTAGATCATGGAACCTGGAGTTAATAACATTTGACAAATATATTCATTCTAATCATTATACCTTCTAGGCATAATATTTCATTGATACAACAATGGCATCACCAATCACAAAAAAATTAATATATTAATTTGTCATAATAATTTATTTTTCACAATATTCCTTTTCTTCTCATTTCTCATCTACCTTCTCTATTCTTATTCCTATTTTTTCACATTCTATAACATTAGTATCACTAAATCAATCAATTATTTTACCTCTCTATTTTTATTTTCTATTAATAACAAATAATAACGATATAGAGCATGATGCAAAAAAGCATAACAAGTCATAATATTAAATGTTAAATAATCATAAAAAATATGAATCTAATATTACAATTATTTAAAATTTACTTACCTACTCTCTTTTAAAAACTTTCTTCATTAAACTTTTTTTGTTAGTTTCCAGTTGTTTAATTATTATTATATAATTAAAACAACTAAAGTTCTATTATTGAAAAATATCAATTTAAATAACATTAAAAGTTTATGAATTTAGTGTCATCGACTTAAGCCACATTACTATTTCAGTCCAATGATTCGACTAACAATGTTAGAATATTTTATTGAAAAACCTTCAAGATTCCTCCTTTTATTGTGGAATTCTTCTAAAATTTATTAAAAAATTTTAAACACCACCTATTTCCTCCTCTCGTGCATCAAAGGTTAGGACATAAATAATAACTCACTGATTCTCCCTTCCTTATATCAACAATTTGCAAGCACAATACTTATCCAAGGTTACTAAGGCTCAAGTTTATGAAACATTTCCTTTCTGCCATCATTCTAGATATTAAATGCTAGAAAGCAATTGCTTTCAATTCCTATTGAAGTAATAGGAAGAAATTATGCAAGAAATCAAAGTCAATCATAGCTTTTTCCCTTTCTTAGTGACCTTCATGGGAGAACTTTCTTCTCATTAAAATGAAGACAAAGAAAACTATAGTGGCGACTCATGCATCCCCAATATCAGCCAAAAAAACTCCATACAACTACATGATAGTAAGGTAATGAAATTTGAAAGCCAAGGAGGTCAATCGATAAGATGATGTTAAGGGTGCATAGCAATGAAGTAATCTAATGAAGGAATTAAGGTTTATTTACAATTTCCCTAGCCATATCTATTGGTGCTCTTTTATTCTGCTTAATGACAAAGCAGCAAAAAATGAAGCAACATAATTTATTGACTACATGCGTGAGGGAGAAGCAAGCTGAGGAATTCGTGGAGAGAGAGTGGAAGCAAAGCCTAGATTTTTTTTCCACCTTACTATATTATGTTCTTTTAATTACTTAATTCATAATAAATATATTATTAATAAAAATCCATTCTTAAAAAACTTTACTAAATAAAAAATAGCCCTAATTTTGACTAAACAAACATCGATGAACTCATCTCGATAGGCTAGAATTAATGGTATAATATTTTTTGAATTCCAGCATAGTTAATAAATACATGATTTATCATAAAATATCAAAAATTTATTTTTTCAATTGGCTTTAAAAAATAAAACTTTCCAGTAACTTTACAGAATCACTGAAGCTACTCGAAATCAATATTAGAAAAATAATGTAGTAATAATATTAAAATAATAATTTATTATTATGTTTAAAGTTTACTTAATTTGGTAATTCCTTATAATTCAAAAACATGTCCAATCGTGGCAATGCAAGTGTTGTTGCACTAATCTCAACGAGTTCTATCGAATTAAATATTTATTTCAATATTTTGAAATATCATTTTTTAGTGTTTTCACATGTTTTGTGGGATTTTTTTAGTTGAGTTCTTTGGTATCTTGGAATGTAACATTGCCTTATAATTTATTTAATTTTTTTTAATGTTTTTCTTTTATTTTATTATATTATAATTTAACTATAATTGTCTTGTTCGACCATTACATCGTTATGATTAGTTATATTATATTACTTCAAGTTATCTCATTTCATCATCAAAATATATTTATTGAATGTTAAAATAACAAATTATTATTATTTATGATTCCCTAATTTTTCAATTTAAAATAATTTTAAACGAGTTTTAATTGAGATGTAATTAGTATTTATGGTATCATCTTTTTGAGCTCTATTAAATTAATTAATAATTCTTTAATTTTTTAATTATTTTATTTTCTGGTATTTTGACAAGCTTCATGAGTCCTTTTGATTTGTACTTTATTTGATGATCAATATTGTTATATTTGATCTCCTAAACATCATAGAATGCAACTTACTTATAATATTTATCTAATTTTTTTTCACTTTGATTTTGTTATAATTTAAAAAAAATCTCATCTCTTACTTTGTGACAACTACATTACTTCTATTTAGGTATGTTAAGTGATTTTAATTTATCTCATTTTATCTTTAATATCTATATATATATGTATAATATTAAAGTAAATTTTTATTATTTAATCTTGTTTAATTTAGTGTTTTATTGCAATTCTAAATGAGGTTTGAGATTGATGACATAGACATTGATGGTCATGTCTTGACATGTTACGACCAATTATTGCTTATTTTTGTAATTTTCTATGTTTTATGAGACATTTTGAATTGTACATGATTTTATGGTAGAGGATATTACACTGGACCTATTTAGTTTATTGTAATGCAAATGGCATGTATAATTTATCTAATGTTTTTCACTGTTTTTGCTTTAATTTTTTTGTAGAACTATGTTACTCTAAATCTCCTGTCAATTAAAATTTATATTCCTTTGATATGCATATATTTCATTGCATTAATGCTTCCTATTTTAGCATTAATATATATTTTCATATAATTTAAACAATAATAAATTATTATTTATGACTATTTTTTTTCAAAGTCTGTAGTAATCCAATTGATGTTTAATCGAGATGAAACAAATGTCGTTAGACTAATCTTAATGAGCTCTATCAAATTAAATATTGATTTTTATAACTTCAGATATTTTGTGTTCTAGGCTTTTAGCATTCTTTAAGAGAAATTTTGATTCATACTATATTTGATAATTAAGGATGTTATGCTTAATGTTTGTAGTAGGTTAATAGTAACTTGATTATAAAGTATTTCTTATTTCTTTGAATTTTTAATTTTCATTTGGCTAACCAATATAAAACTTTTTTTCCTCCTATGTGACCATTATATAATTTTCAATTTCTTAAATTATAGTGTATTAATGTTTCTTTTTTTTGTTTAATATATGTGTTTACTAAATATCAAAATAATAATTTATTATTATTAGTGCTAATTTACTTTACTAATTCATCTAAATTCAAAAAGATGACTAATCTAGATGAAACAAACATCTTGAGACTCCTCTCAAGAAATTCTATCCAACTAATACTTATTTTCATATTCTTTTTTCAAAAACATTTCAATGGTTTTGTGATGCTTTGTAAGATTTGTTTTCGTACATGAGATGCTCATCAAGGATTTTCAGTTATCTTTGTTATTCTAAAATGCAACGTTTTGATGTAATTTATCCGTTTCTTCAAGATTTCTCTTTAATTTCATTAAATTACTATATTAGTATAAATCTTTTCTCACATAAATTTTAGATATGTTTGATTTGGTTTATTTAAATTGCATCAATTTACTTTATTTAAACTTTATTATATATTTATTGAATACTAAAATAACAATTTTTTTATTTATTTTCTTCATTAATTTTTTAATTCGCAATAATTTAAAACATAATTTGATGAAGAGGAAACAAACATTGTTGGCCTCTTTGTGATGAGCTATTATCAAATAAAATATTTATTTTTATTGTTAAATACTTTAATTATTTTTAGCAAACTTTATGAGTTATTCTTATTCTACCTTATTTCATGATAAGTGATATACTTGATCTAATTATTGTCACGAAATATAATTTTTTTATTCATTTATCATATTTCCAAAAGTTTTTGCTTTGATTATGTTATCTAACTATGAAACTTGTGTTGCTATCATTAATGGTCTTTACATCAATTTTATTTGGTTCATTATATTGCCTCATTTCATCATATTTTAACTTTAGCATATCTTTACTTAACAGTAAAATTAGATAGTTTTTTTTAATATTTCAAAATATTAATTTTATAAAATTTTAGCACACTATATAATATTTTTAGATTCATACTTGATCGACAATCGACATTGTTACCCTTGATCACATTAGTGTATTGGAATGCAACTTTATCTCTTAATTTTCTTCAAAGTTTTATTTTTTTTTCATTATTTAATTATGTAGCTCTAAATCATAGGTCATATGATATTTACTTCACTATGATTTTGTTATATTTCATTATTTAATTAATATTAAAATAATACTTTTTTATTATTTATTCTTAATTTTCTCAAAATATGTAGTAATTCCAAACATTATTTGACCAGAATTAACATAAAGCCATTAGACACATAATGATAACCTTTATCTAATTAAAAATTCATTTATACATTTTGAAATATTTAATTTGCTATCACTTTGGCATAGTTTATGTGACATTTCAATTCATACTTGATTAAATGGTTAATGATGTTACAATTGTTCTCATTAATATATTTAATTGAAACACTCCCATATAATTTGTCTTATTTGTTTTATTGTTTCACTTGGATTTAGTTATTTTAGTATGTAATTCTTCATTCTATTGTCTAACTTTTGCATTGCTTTTTTTTGGTTAATTTATATTCCTCAAATTTATCACAATTCACCTCTAATATATGGTAAATTAATACTAAAACATTAATTTAACCTTATTTTATCTTATTAAACTAGTAAAGGCATTGTAATTCAAGCTAACATCTAATAGAAAAGAAATAAATGTCATTGAGCTCATCTCTAAGAGAAATATTAAAACAATAATTCATTTGGATACAATTAAATATTATATCTTCTTTGAGTTTTTACATCTTTTAAAAGAAAGTTTTATTTTGTAGGTATTTTGATATTTGAGGATATTACCCTCATTTACTTTAGTAAGTTTTAGTACAACTTTCCCATTCAATTATCTATTTTTTCAAACTTTTTTCTTTGATTTTCTTAAATTTTTATATAGCTCTAAAGCTCCTCTTATGTGTCCTTGACATCACTTCCATTTGATTATGTTATATTACTTGAATTAATCATATTTCACCTTTAATATATATATTTACTAAAAATTAAAAAAATATTTACTATTATTTACGATTATTTAATTTTGTTATTCATAATAATTCCAAAAGATGTCTGATATAGATGAAGAATTTATTATTGGACTAGTCTTAAGGAGTTTTATCTATCAAATATTTTTTTTATAAAATTTTAAATATTTTTTTAGATTTTGACATCCATTATGAGATATTTTAATTTACAACTTCTTTAATGGTGAAGGATTTCACACTTGATCTCCTTAGTATCTTTGATTGTAACTTTCACATACAATTTATCTCATTTTTTGCAAAATTTTACATTGATTTTGTTTTACTACTATGTAGCTCTACATCTCATCTCCCATGGCCATTACATGACCTTTATTTTTTTGGATTATGTTTGATTCAATTTTTCTAAATTCATCTTTATGATATTATAATTTCATATTAAAATATTAAGTTTTTTAAATTCATATTTATTTTATGTAATTTGTAGTAATTCCAAATCACATTCGACTAAGAAAAGACAATGGTTGTTTGACTCATCTCCATGCACTCTATTCGATAAAAGTTTTCTCATTTTGTTAAAAAATTTACTTTAATTTAATAATATTGCTATGGAACTTTATTTATTCTCTCGCTTAACCTTTACATCAGTTCAATCTTATTGTAGTACATTATTTTAATTTATCTCTTTTCAATATTAATATGTATTTTTTTAAAATTAAAATAATAATTCAAATGCATTATTCCAAATGTGTTTTGATTGAAATGAAAAAGTAATTAGACTCATCTCAATAAAGTTTATAAATTAAATATTCATTTTTATATTACTTCAATATTTCTAATTTAAACTTTAAAATTAAAAAAAATATATTTTTATTTATTTTAATTTAATTTTGTAGTTTGGGGATTCTCTGAAGGAGGCTCATTTTAGACGAACAAATGTCATTAAACTCGTCTTGACATGCACAATCCATTTAAATGTTCTCACTTATATTTTTAAACTTTTTTTTATGATTTTGGCTTTCTTTGAGAGGAAATTTTAATTGATAACTGATTTGACAATTAAGGACGTTACACTTGTTCTTCTTATTATTTTGTAAGGCAAGTTTGTCATAGTATTTCTCATTTCTTTAAATTTTAACCTTTTCTATGGTTATATTTTTATGTAACATTAAATCTCGTTTCACGTGACCACAATATCACTTCAATTATGCTGGTTTACATTACTTAAATTTATGTTATTTTTTCTTTAATATACATATTCTCTTTAAACTAAACTAATAATTTATTATTATTTATGTTTATTTATTTTGGTAATTCACAATAATTTTGAAAAATGACTAATCAAGGTGAAACAAATCATTAAACTTATCTTCCTAAATGTTGTCTAACAAAATATTTATTTAACTAATTTTTAAGTATTTTATATTTTATGATTGTGGCATGATTTATGAGGTATTTTACTCCATAACTAATTTGGCAATTGAGAATGTTACACTAGATCTTAGTATTTTGGAATACAACTCTTTCATATAATTTATTTAATTTCTTGAAATTTTTTATTTTTTATTTTGTTATATTACTATGCAACTATAATTCTCCTCTCATGAGATCATTACATCATTTTGATGTTATTATGTTACATTTTTTCAAGTTATCTTATTTAAACTTTAATATATATTTACTTAATTTATTATTATTTGTTCTTAATTACTTTAGTAACTTGTAATAATTAAAAATGAGTTTTAATTGAGATAAACAAAATGTCATTAAACAAGTCTCATAAAGTAGTATCCAATTCAATATTTTTTTTACAATTCAAAATATTTTAATTTTTTGGGATTTTCCATGTTTTTCAAAATATTTCAATTCGTGCCTTCAATGATGAACAAGGATGTTATGCACAATCTATTAGTATCTTACAATCTATCTTCTCCATATAATTTATCATAATTGCTTAACTCTTTAGCTTTGATTTGGTTATGTTATAAAGCAATGCTAAATCTCATTTTGTGTCACATGTAAATCATTTTGATTTCCTTAAATTACTTCATTATTTATGATTATTTACTTTGATAATAACTATAATTCTATATTAGGTCTAATTAAGATGAAATAAACCCATCAAACTCATTTCGATGAGTGTTATCCAACTAGACATTCATTTTTATATTATGATGTTATTTTCTCAAGGAGTTTGTCGTTCTTTACTGCAATGTTTTATTTGTAGTAGATTTGATAGTCAACCCTGTTACACTCATACTATTTAATATATGGAATGCAACTTTTTAGTACACTTTAACCCATTTGTTTAGAAGTTTTACTTTAAATGGGTTATAATAGTACAAAACTTTAATTCTCTTTTAATGTGATGATTTTGATCACTTTGATTTTATTATATTACATTACATCAATATATTTCATTACAAATTTAATGAAAATTTTCTTAATATTAAAAAAGTTGTGCTTATTTTATTAAATAATTCACAATAATTCCACATGAGGTATGCTTAAGAAATGTCAAATGTTGTTGGATTTGCCTTGAAGAACTTTATCAAATTAAATATTTATTTTATATTTAAAAATCCTTTACTAAGGTTTTAGAAAGCATCATAAGGCATTTTGACTCATACATGATTTGATGGTCAAAGATATAACACTCAACCACCTTAATATTTTGGAATAAAACTTTCTAGTGTAATATATTTAATTTTTTCAAACTTTCTTCGTTCATTTGATTATATAATTATTTAACTCTAAATCATCTCTTTGTGACCTTTACTTTGTGTTTACTTGGTAATATTACATTACTTTGATTTATCTTAGCTCAACTTTAACATATATTTACATACTTCAAAATTATAATTTTTTTTATCCATGCTCATTTATTTTGATAATTCATCACAATTTTAAAAAAGGTTTTAAAGACATGAGGCAAAAATCATTAGATTCATCTTGATGATCTTTATCCAACAAAATATTAATTTTAAATTTTTGAATATCTTAATTTTTGTCTTTTGGCCATGCCTTATGAGTCATTTTAATTCATTTTCAAATTGAAGATTAATTATGGTATAGTCAAACTATTTAGTATCTTGGAATGCAATTTTCTTATACAATTTACATGATTTCTTCAAATGCTTTTCTTTGATTTAGATATTTTACAATTATACACTAATTCTTCTCTCAATTGGCCTTTGCATGAGTTTGATTTAGATCTATTACATTTCTTTAATTTATTTCACTTTATCTTTAATACATATCTATTATATATCAAATTAATCATTAAGTATTTGTTATACTTGTTTTCTTTTTTAATTCATAAAAGTTCAAAATAAGGTTTATTCAAAATGAGACAAATCTTATGACTTGTTTTGATGAGCTTATCAAATTGAAAAATCTTTTTTGCATTTTTTAAAATATTTTTTTATTGTATTTTTATGAACTTTATGAAATATTATGATTTGTGCCTAATTTGATGATCGAGGATGTTGCCCTTGATCTCCTTATTATCTTTGATATCAACATTCCAGTATAATTTATCTTATTTTTCTAATATATTTTTTTATTTGGATATTTCGTTATGAAACTCTAGTTCTCATACCATATGACATTTACATCACTTTGATTTAATTATTTTATTTTTGTTCAATTTATCCCATTTTAACATTAATATTTTTTACTTAACATTAAATAATAAATTATTGTTATTTATGGTTATTAATAAAAAATAATTTTTAGAAATTTTAAATACGGTTTGATTAAGATAAAACAAATATTACTCGATAAGACTTGATGAGATCCATCAAATTGGATATTCATTTTAATATTTTGAAATATTTTATTTTCATTTATTTTTATATTTTTAAGGGTTTTTAAAGTTTGTATCTAATTTGATAATTGAAGATGTTATGCACCATCTCCCTTGTATCTTGGTATACAACTTTCTTATATAATTTATTTTATTTTTTTAATGTTTTTTATTACATCATATTTCTGCGTAACTTTAGATCTCTTTTCATGTGCGACTTTTACGACTTTGATTTTTTTTTCATTTTACATTGTTTCATTTTTTTCTCATTTAGCTTTAACATATATTTACTTAATTTTAAAATAAAAATTTATTATTTATTTTGTTTATTTTATTTTTTTAATTGTAGTGATTTCAAATGAGGCTTGAAAAAAGAAATAAATGTTACACACTTCTCAATGAGTTGTATCCAATTATATATATTTTTTATTATATTTAAATATTTTACTTTCTAGGATTTTGTCATACTTTATGAGATATTGTTTTATTGTATATTATTTGACACTAAAAAATGTTACACATAATCTCTTTAGTATCTTAGAATATAGTTTTATCACATAGTTTGTCTCACTTTTTTACAAAATTATCTCTCTTTACTATCTTGGAACTTACTACGAAACTCTAATTCTTCTAAGTTTTGAGATTAATATTTCTTTCATATTTTTCATATTACTAAAACCTTTGTTGGAAAATTGAAGTACAAATTGAAAAGTCTCATAATGCAAGCCAACATGTAAGAAAATAAAGTATTGCAAAATATAAAGTCGAATTTATTCAATAGAGGCCTATGAGAAGTGCATAACAATGTCTGTGTCGTCTTGATCAAAGTTCACTTCAAAATTCTATGAATTATCAAAGTTAATAAGTGTATATATATATATATATACACACACACAACTTATTTTTGTAAAACAAAAATAAGGATTATCATTTCCTCCCCCTCCTATCTCCTTTCACATTGCAAAATTTCAAAAGAAATTTCTTGCTCACAAACTTGGAGTTTCCTTTAGATCCACTTCGTTGATGATAAAGACATTGATTGCATCCATCCTTTTGAAGGAATTAAGTATTTGAAGTTGATTGCACTATTGAGGAACATGCAAGCATTAGAAAATTGAAAAAAGAATTATAGATTACCTCTTATAATCTAACTAGAATGATTTTTAATTTATGGAAATAATCACGGCACTTAGCCTTGCTTTAGTTTTTATTTGATTATTATATTGATTAGGAAGGAATGTTATAGATATTTACAATTAAGGTTTCAATTAGAAGTGAAAATTTAAAAAAGGTGATAAAAAGTGGGTATTTAAACAATTTATGAAATTAGTCTACTGTTCTATTTAACACTTTGAAAATTTTCAACTTGTGCCAAGATCCATAAATTATTTAGAGAAAGTTAGAATTGATAGGCTATTGTTGATAAAAAAAATTTGAACTACTACATAACTATCACAATAATAAGAAAACCTATGAGGTAGTCAATCTGGATTAAATATTATATATATATATATATATATATAAATATGTCAATTGTAGTCCTCATTTGTTGATATAAAGACTTACTTGAGATATAAGCTCTCTAACATAAATACTATATACAAATGTTTGATGTAATTTTTATTATTAAAATTTAGAACTTGCATGTGAATATATAATTTCATGGCAATGTACACTTGTAAAATAAAGTTTGTTTTGTATAACATCGATAACTACATTGTAAACTTCTTTGGTTTGTTAATTGTTCAGGTAAGACATTTCATGAGTTGATGATAAAATGTTGAGTATAATAAGGATTTTTCATGCAAGAAATTTTTTAAAGGATTAAATGGCATGAATGAATAATAAATTCCCAAAAATTTAATATGTGATGTTCTTTTTGGCTAGTGTCCAAGTAGGACATAAGATTGGGTTATTAAAGCCAAGAGAGCACTAGGGATTATGCTGGCCACAAGATTGAGATATTCCCTTCATGGGATTACTAATGTCCATATAGGCCATAGGATTGGGATATTGTCATCATGAGGTGGCTAATTTTCTTGGGACTAGTGATCATACAAGCCACAACATTGATATTTAACATTTTAAGGTGGCTAGTAGCCATATAAGCCACAAAGATTGAGATGTTACCATTATGGGATGATTGGTGGCCATGTGGGCCACATTATTAAGATTTGTAACAAATATATGTACAAAAAAATATGATAAGACAAAACATGATTTATAATGAGAATATAGAATGATAAATCAATAAATGAGTATTTTAATTTTACTAAGTAATTTGAAAGGTCGCTAACATGAATTGCTTACTTAGTTAATATTAAAATAACTGTTTATTATTATCTATGCTTATTTGATATGATAATTTATAAAAATTCTGAGTGATGTCTAATAAGTACAAAATTAATATTATAAGACTTGTCTTAATGTGCTTTTTTCAATTAAATAATAAGTTTTATAATTCAAAATATTTTATTTTTAAAATTTGACATATTTTATGACATATTTTGATTAATTTTGGCTTTATAATCAATGATGTTATGCTTGATCTCCTTAGTACTTTCGAATACTTTGGAATGCAATTTTCTTTTAAAATTTATCTCATTTAGAAAAATGTTTTGCTTTAATTTGGTCATAAAACTATATAACTCAAAATCTCTAATCATTTGACCATTAGATGTCTTTGGGTTGGCTATGTTATAGTGCTTCATTTTCTCACATTTCAAATTTAACATATATATATATGTATATTAATTTTATATTAAAATATCTTATTATTTATTTGTTTTTTTGTGATATTCATAGTAATTCCAAACATGGTCTGAGTAGGCCAAAACAAATATCATTGGACTTATTTTGTGAGGATTTATCCAACTAAACGTTATGTTAATTTCTTTAAATATTTTATTTTCTAAGATTTATTTATGATTCATTCTTTTTAGTACTATATTTAATGAATAAGGGCATTACATTTGATCTATTTAATATCATGTAATCCAACTTTTTAATACAAGTTATCTTGATTGTTCAAACTTTTGTTTTTATTTGGAAATATTACATTATCATTTAATCTTATTTATGTTGGTAATTTATAGCAATTCTAAACAAGACCTAATTAAGGTGAAAAAATATGTTTAGATTATCAAAATGAGTTATATCGAACTAAATATTTCTTTTTAAATTTTTAAATATTATATTTTCATGTCTTTTGACATGCTTTAATAGGTATTTTGATTTGTTACTGATTCAACAACTGAGGAAGTTACACTTGATCTCTTTAGTAACTGGAATATAATGTTTACATATAATTTAGTTTATTTCTTCAAATGTTATGCATTTACTTGGTTATGTTTTTATGAAACACTTACTCTTCACATGTGCGACAATTACATCGCTTTGATTTTTTATTTTTGTATTGTTTAAACTTATCTCATTTAAGATTTAAAACATATTTACTTAATATGAAAGTAATAATTAATTATTGTTTATGTTTATTTACTTTATTAATTTGTAATAATTTTGTACGAGGATGGGTTGAGGCAAAAAAAAGTCGTTAGACTTCCCTCAACATGCTCTATCACATTGAATATTAAAATTTACTTTTTTATATATTTTCCTTAGATTTTAGCATGCCTTATGAGACATTTGGATTGGTGCCTCATTTGTTGACGGAGATTGTTCCACTCAATTTATTCAAAGTCTTGTAATATTGCTTTCCTATACAAATTGACTCATTATATGGATTTTTTAACTTTGACTTGGTTATATTTCTATCAAAGTCTAATTATCCTTTCATGTAATCTTTACATCATTTTGATTTTATTATATTTCAATGTAAAAACTTCTCTTATTTCAACTTTAATATATGTTTACTTAATATAAAAATAATAGTTTATTTTTTGACCTCATTTACTTATGTTATTGACAATGATTACAAAAACTATTCCATCGAGTTGAAAGAAACATCATTAAGCTCTTCTCGATGAGCTCTATAAGATAAAATATTTATTTTAATTTTTTAATATTTTATTTTCTAGGCTTCTAACTTACTTTTTGACAGAGTATATTGGAATGGAACTTTCCCATATAATTTATCACATTTGTCAAATTATTATGGTTTAATGTTGTTATATTACTATGCAACACTAAATTTTTTATGGTGTGAACTTCATATCACATGCATATAGTTTTATTACATTTATTAAATTAATCTCATTTCAATTTTTATATATGTTTCATTAATATTAAAATAATAATTTTTTATTATTTGACTATTTAGTTTGGTAATTTGTAGTAATTCCAAACAAGATTTGATGGAGATGATGCAAAAATCATTGGACTCATCTTGAAATGCCTTGTCTTATTAAATGTTCATTTCTATTTTTAATGTAAATTGTTTTCTATAATTTGTCCTGTTTGATTAGATATTTTATTTTTTCTTGATCTATTAATCGAGAATGTCTTGCTCAATCTCCTATGTATCTTAAAATATAATTTTTAGTAAACTTTATCAATTTTCTTTGCATTTTCTTACTTTAATTTTCTTATTTTGATACTAGGCAATTCTTTATTACCTTTAATTTTACCATTACATGCCTTTGATTTTATTAGATTACATTACTTCAATTTATCTCAATTAAGAAATAAAATTAAACTAATTATCACTAAAAAATAATTTATTATTATTTATGCTTATTTAATTCGATAATTCATCATAATTGTAAATGAGTTTCAATCGAGATGAATCAAATGTCATCAAACTCACCTTAACAAACTCTATCAAATGAAATATTCTATTCACTACTTTCCAATATTTTATTATCTAAGAATTTTACAAGGTTTAAAGACATTATATTTGTAACATTTTTGAAAAGTAGAGTTCTTACACTTGATCTTCTTATTATTTTAGAGTTCAACTATTTTGTATAATTTATCTTGTTCTTTTAATAGTTTTTATTCAATTTTTTATATTAATGTGTAACTTTATATCGCTTCTCCTATTATGTTGACATACCTTTGGTTTAACATATAATTTGTAAATATGAAAATGAATTTTTAATATTGTTTATGTTTTTTAACTTTAATAAATTGTAATAATTCTTAACCAGGTTAATTGAGATGAAACAGGTTTATTAAACTAATCTAGAAGAGCTCTATCAAATTGAAAACAAATTTATAATTTGAAATATTTTACTTTTAAGTGTTTTGCATGTGAAACTTTGATTCGAGCATATTTTGATGATCAAGGATGTCATATGTTGTGTTCACATTATCTTGGAATGCAACTTTTTCATACAATTTATCTCAATTATTCAAATATTTTAGCTATGATTTTGTGTTATTATAATATAATGATAAGACTCCTTTTATGTGATATTTTCAACTCTTTGATTTGGTTATATTATATTATTATTTATTCCTATTCAATTGAATTATTTTTAGTAATTCCAAACAATGTCTAATCAAGGTGAAACAAATATTCTTTTACTAAAATTGACTAGCCCTATCCAATTAGATATCTTTTTTTTATATTATTAATCTTTTTAAGAATTTGGCATTCTTTATAAGCCATATTTATTATGACCAGGTTTGATGGAAAATGATGTCCTACTTGATCTCATTAGTATTTTAAGTGCAACTTTTCTATATAATTTATTTTATTTGCTAAAAAAATTCTTTTAAAATAAGATATAATACTGTGAAACTTTAATTCTCATGCATCCGTCGCATCACTTTTATTTAGTTACATTACATTGCTTCATTTTATATCAATTTAGACTAAAAATCATTTACTTAATACTAAAAAATAACTTATTATTATTATTTCTTATTTTGTAATATAATTCACAATAATTATGAATAAGGTATGATAAGGAAAAGCAAACAAATGTTAGTATACTACTCTCATAAAGCAATATCAAGTTAAATATTAATTTCTATATTTGCAAAGTTTTTCTATGCTTTTTCCATACCTTATGTGACATTTTTAATTCATACATGTTTAGATGGTCAAATATATTACACTCAGTTTCCTCATTATTTTGCAATGCAAATTTTTAGTGAAGTTTATCTCATTTCTTCAAATTTTGATCATTGATTTGTTGTGGTTAGCATTCAATTTTAAATTCTTCACTGTGATATTTATATTGCCTCTATTTAGTAATATTATGGTAGTTCAATTTAACTCTATTTAGCTCCAATATATATTTAATTAATATAAAAATAAAAATTTATTAATCTTCAAGCTCATTGATTCTTACTATTTGTAATAATTATAAAAAAGTAGTCTAATTGAGATAAAACTTATATCATTGTACTCATTTTGACGAACTTTATCTAACAAAATATTAATTCTATTTTTTTGAAATACTTTATTATCTAAGATTTATGTAGGCTTTATCCTATTTTAATTCATTTCTGATTTGATGATCATGGATGTTTTGCTTAATTTACTCAATATCTTGGAGTAAAATTTTCTCATAAATTTTATCTCATTCCTTCAACTCTTTTTTGCTTTGATTGTGTTATATTACTATTCAATTCTAAATCTCCCATCATATGACCTTTACATCACTTTAATTTAGATCTATTGCATTACTTTTATTTATCTCATTTCAGTTCTAATACATATTTATATAATGTTACAAAAATTAGTTGTTATTTTTATGTTTTTTTGAATTGGTAAATTTTAGTAATTCCAAAAAATATCTGATTGAGATGAAATGAATGTAAAGTAACTTGCTTTGATGAGTGCTATCCTATTGAATATACATTTCTATGTTTTAAGTATTTTATTTTCAAGGGTTTGGCATAAATTATGACTCACTTTGATTCGTGTCTAATTTGGTGATCTAGGTTGCTATCTTTAGTATCCTTCTATCTTAGAATGTAACCTTCCAATGTAATTTATCTCATCTCTTCAATTGTTATTGTTTTCATTTTTTGCATTACTATGAAACTCTAATTCCCCTTTTATGTGTTGTTTACATCAGTCTGATTTGGTTAAAATAAATTCCTTCACTTTGTCTTATTTCATCTTTGATATATAATTACTTAATATTAATTTTTTAATTTATGCATATTAACTTTGAAAATTAACTATAAATAATTTATAAATATCATTGAACTAGACTTGATGAGCTTTGTCAAACTAAATATTAATTTTAATATTTCTTAGTTTTTATCTTCTAGGGTTTTTGCATGACTTAAAAGATGTTTTTATTTGTACTATGTTGACAATCAAGGTTGTTACACATGATCTTTCTTGTAACATAAAGTGCAACTTTGATAGATAATTTATCTCATTTTTTAAATTTTATGTATTCATTTGCTTATATTAATATGTAAATCTAAATATCATATTGTGTGACCTTTACATGCCATTGCCTTCAAGGATAACAATCTCAACAAGCTATATTCAATATAATATTTATTTTATTGTATTTAGTTTTTTCTTTCAAGGATTTGGTCATGATATACAAGGTATGTCTATTCATTCCTAATTTTAAAATCAAGGTTGTCACACTCAAACTCTTTAATATATTCAAATATTGGTTTTCCTTACACAATTTATGTCATTTCTTCAAAAGTTTGACTTTAGTTTGGTTACAGTAATGTGAAACTCTAATTCTCCCCCTATGTGACATAAGATCACCTTCATTTTGTTATTTAACACTGCTTCATTTTAGCTTATTTTAGGTTTGTTATAAGTTTACTTAATATAAAATTGTTTATTCAATATTTTTTTAATCATAATTAAATTTTTAAGTCACAATAATTCCAAACAATGTGTGATTGAGAAAAAAACATCACTAAACTCCTTTGGATAAGCTCCATTAAATGAAACATTTATTTTTATATTTTTACCATGTTTTATTTTCCAAATTTTTGACATGTTTTAAGAGTCATTTTGAATTGTTCATATTTTAATAATTGAGAATGTTATACTTGATGTCCTCAACATCTTCAAATGTAATTTTCTTATACAATTTATATCCATTACATTAATTTGGTTGTATTGTTAAGTAACTCTAAATCACCTCTCATTTAACCATTATTGTCTTTGAATTTTTTACTTAGACTGCTTTAATTTTTGATAAATTGTTGTAATTCCAAACAAGATCTAATAAACAAAACACAGATGTAATTGGACTTGTCACAACAAAATCTATCAACAAAATATTTGTTTTATTTTATTAAATATTTTATGTTCTAAGATTTACGTACACTTTATGAGTCAATCTTTTTTGTACTGAATTTCATGCTTGACATTGTTATTCTCGATCTGATTACTATTTTGGAATGGAATGATTTTATAAAATTTCCCTCATCTCACCAAACTTTTCTCTTTGTTTTGTATATTTTACAATGAAACCCCAATTTTCTACTCTTGCCACCTTTACTTTGTTTTGATACAGTTATACTATCTCACTTCAATTTATCAAATTTAAGCTTTAATAAATATTTAATTATTATTTTTGCATATTTACTTTCGTAATTAATAATAATTTAAACCAAAGTCTGATTGATATAAAATGACTATCATTAGACAAATCTCGATGTGCTTTATCCAATCGAATATCCTTTTTTGGATCTTTAAATATTTTATTTTCTTTTGTTTTGGCTTGTTTTAAAAGATATTTTTATTTGTAGAAGATTTGCTGACCAAAGATGGTACAGTCAATCTCTTTAATATCATGAAAAGCAACTTTCTAGTATAAATTATCTCTTTTTTAATTTTTCACCATGATTTCATTTCAATTATATGAAACTCTAATTCTCATCTCATCTAACCTTCACATTATTTTGATTTTTTCTAGATTGCTATAATTTTTTTCATTTCATCTTTAAAACATTTTTCCAAATATTAAAGTAATAATACCTTGTTTTTAATTTTATTTATTTTTAGAATTCACATTAATTACAAAATGAGGTTTGACCAAAATGAAATAAATCATTTTGGACTTGATTTTATAAGTATCACTAAATTAGATACTTATTTCTATTTTTAAAATTTTTTAATTTCAAAAGTTTTAGCTTATTTTGTGAGACATTTGATAACTAATTTTTATTACAATAAAAAATGTTGTACGTGATTAAATTATTATATCAAAATGAAATTTGCCCACATAAGTTATCTCATTTCTTGAAATTTTACAGTTTAATTAGTTTATATTACTATGTAACTCTAAATATCCATTAGTGTGACCTAAATGCTATTTTGATTTGCTTTTATTACATTATTTAAAATTTCCATATTTTATCTTTCAAATATGTTTACATAATATTAAAATAATAATTTATAACCATTTATAGATATATAATTAGTAATCCATAGTAATTCAAAATGTGGTCTATTAATGAAGAAATAAACATCATAGAACTCATCACTATGAGCTTTATATAACTAAAATTTATTTTTTAACATAATTTATTTTATTTGGTTTTTAAATGTTTTTTAAGATATTTTTATTTTATCCTAAATTATTGATCAAGGTTGTTATGCCAAATCTTCGTAGAATATAATTTTTTTTTATAAAATATAACTAATTTCTTCAAGTTTTTCATTTTAAATTGGTTATATTTTTATGCAACTCAATATAACTCACTTTTCACCATTTGATGTCAATGATTTAGTTAATTTTATTTCTTTAATTTATCTCATTTAAGAATCAAAAGATATATAGTTAACATTAAAATTGTAATTTATTATTATTTTTGCTTATTTAATGTAGTAATTATTTATAATTCTAAAAAAGTTCTAATCAAGATGAGCTAACTGTCATTAGAGTCACATCAATAATGTCTATCAAATTATATCTCATTTTTTATTGAAAAAATTTGATTCTATTAAGGTTTTTTTGACTATACAAGATATTTTGATTCATGAGTTTTTTAATAATAAAAAATGCTACACTTGATCTCTTTTGTATCTTGGAGTGCAATTTTCTTATATAATATCCTCAACTCTACAAATTTTTTTCTTCAATTTTGTTTCATTACTATGTCACATATATCTCCTCTCTTGTTACCATTACAAGTGTTTGATTTAGTTATGTTATGTCACTTTAATTCATCTCATTTTAGCATTAATATATATTCTTTTTATTAAAAAAAATCACATTATTTATTCTTATTTAATTTGGTAATTAGTGGTAATTTTGAAGAAGGTTCAATCAAGGCTAAAGAAATGTTATTGGACTTGTTTAGATGAGCTCTTTCAAATTAAATACTTTTTTCTTATTTTTCTTAAAATATTTAATATTGTAGACCTTTTGCATAATTTATAATTTATTTTAATGTGCATCTAATTTGACAACCAAAATAAAAGCTTGATCTCTTTAGTATTTTGGAATATAATTTTCTTAAATAATTTGTATAATTTCTCAAATTATTAACTTTAATTTGGTTATATTGCTATGTAACCCAAAAGTTTTGCTCATTTTACCATAAAATGTCATTTATTTGGTTATATTACACAATTTTAGTTTTCTTCATCTTAGCTTTAATCTATATTTACCAAACATTAAATTAATAATGTTTTATTATTCATGATTATTTTTTTTAATAATTAATAATAATTTTGAATAAGGTTTTTTAGGCAAAAAACATGATTGCACTCATCTCGATGAGCTCTCAAACTACACATTTAGTTTTTATCTTTAAATATTTTATTTTCTAAGATTTATGCATACTTTGTTAGCTTTTCTTAGTTTTGAAAGTCGTAATTTTTTTTTTCATCTGCTTAATATCCTTGTGTGCAACTTTTATGAATAAGCTTTGTCATTTCTTCATGTTTTTTTATTTGATTTGGTAATATTACTACGATACTTAACTCTCTACTCGTGTGACCTTTATGTTCCACTTTTTTGGCTGAAAAACATATCTTCAATTTATCTTATTTTTTTTTCAAAAAAATTTAAATTAGTATTAAATTAAAAATTAATTAATATTTAAGCTTATTTATTTTTATAATTTGTAGAAATTTCAAATGAAGTATAATTATGATGAAACAAATATTAATGCACATGTCTCAAAGAGTTTTATCCTATTGAACATTCATTTTTGAAAATTTAATTATTTTTTCCTTCAACTATCCATGTTTTATGAGTTATTCTGACTCTTGCTTTATTAGATGATAGAGTATGTTGCACTCAATGTCATTAGAATCTTAGAATACAATTTCTCCTATAATTTGTCACATTTTTTCAATTTTTTATTTCAATTTAGTTATATATTTATGAAAGTGTAAATCTCTTCTCATGTGATTGTTACATCATTTTAATTTTGTTATAATATAATAATATAATTTTTCTCGTTTGAGATTCAAAATATATTTTCCAAATATTAAAGTAATACTTTTTTAGTTTTTTTTATTTATTTTCAAAACTCAGGGGAATTATAATTGAGGTCTAATTGAGGCTGAGAAAATGTCATTGGATTTGACTTGATGATCACTAGTGCATTAAATTTTATTTTTTAAATTTGTTAATTTGTATCATTTGGGTGCACTGTATGAAATATTTTTTTGTCATACCACACTTAACAATTAAGACTTTTATGTGCGACCTCTATAATATCCTCAAATTGAATTTTCTCTAATGATTTTTCTTATTTCTTAAAATTTAATTGATTTATTTTGTGATATCATCATGTAACTCTAAATTTCATATGGTGTGCCCTTTAAATTACTTAGATTTTATTATATTTTTTTCTTCAATTTACATCATATAGGTTTTATAAATGTTTATGTAATATTAAAATAATAATTCATTAGTATTTATTCTTATTTAATGGTAATTGATAGTAATTCCAAATGTTGTCCATAAGAAATGAAGGAAACGTCATTAGAGAAACCTCAATTAGCACTATGTAAATAAATGAGCACTTTTTAATATATTTTATTCTCTATGGTTTTGGCATAAATTATGAGAAATTTTGATTGATTCCTAATTTGATGATCTAGAATGTTTTGCTCAATCTTCTTAGAACCTTGGAATAATTTTTTTTATACAATTTATCTTATTTATATTGATATGTTACTATAAATAACTCTCTTTTGAGCAATAAATATCATTTATTTTGTTATATTATATTTCTTTAGTTTATATCACCTGAGATTTGTAAATATATTTTATTAAAATTAAAATTATTATTTAGTTTTTTTATGCTTATTTATTTTGAATTAATATTATTCCAAATGACTTATATTGACGAGCATTATTTAATTATATTTTTATTTTATTATTTTAAAATAGTTTACTATTAAGGATTTTTCACACAATATGAGATATTTTAATTCATGACCTATTTTACAATCAAGGATGTTACACTTGATGTTCTTAGTATCCTGGTGTGCAACTTTCTCTGATAATTAATCATATTTCTTTAAAGTTTTTGCTTTAAATTTGTAATGTCACTTTGTAACTCTATATCTCCTCTTATGTTATATTCATATGTCATTGATTTTGTTATATTACTTAACTTTATCTCGTTTCAATTATAATATATATTTTATTTGTGTTAAAAAAATTATTTGTGTAGTTTTCTTTTGTAATTTTTAGTAATTCTAAACATGGTGTGGATCAAGATGAAACAATGATCGTTCGGGTTAACTAGATGAGGCATTTCGAATTAAATATTTATTTTTATTATTTTTAAATTTTTAAAATTTTTTATTCAATCTAGTTAACATTTCAATTTGCATTTAAGTTTTAGATCGAGAATGTTACAATCTCCTTACTATCATGGAGCATAATTTTGCCGCATAATTTTTGTCATTTCATGAATTTTTTTTAACTTACATTTTGTTTTATTACTATGTAACTATAATTCTTCTATTTCTGAGCATTACATTAACACAATTTTGTTTTATTAAAGTACTTAAATTTGTATCATTTTAGGTTTAAAATACAATTACATAAAATTATAGGAATAACGTACTTTGTTCATGTATATTTATTTTGATAACTCATAGCAATCATAATTAAGGTATGATCGAGACAAAGCAAATGTTTTTGGACTCATCTCAATATGTACTATCTAAATAAATATGTATTTTTAAATTTTTAAATTTTTTTGTTTTCTAGGATTTTTCAAGCTTTAAGAGGCATTAAAAAACTTATTTTTTGATGATTAAGGATGTTACTCTCAATCTGCTTAGTGTCTTGGAATGTATTTTTTTAATTATTTAACTAATTTCTTTAAAGATTTTGATATTATTTATTTATAATAGATTATAACTCAAATACCTTTCATTTGACCTTTACAATCCTTTATTTTGTTGTATTAAATTATTTTTTTATACTTTTTTACATTGTTAAATCATAATAATTAAAAATGTAATCTAATTTGTGTGAAAGAAATGTCATTGCACTCACTGAAATGACATTTGTCTTTTTGCACAATATTTTTATATTTTTAAATATCTCTTTTTTAGCATTTTTAGATGGCTTAGGAGATATTTTGGGTCGTACCTTATTCAAAGATCAAAGATGTTACACTCTATGTCAATATTATCATCAACTGAAATCTTCTCATATAGTTTATCTCATTTCTTAATATTTTTTTCTTTGTTTTTGCTATATTACAATGAAATTCTAATGCTCCACTCACCTAACATTTGAATCACTTTGATTTAGCTCTATTACATCATTTAAATTTGTCTCGTTTTGGCTTTAATACATCTTTACTTAATATTAAAATAATCAATAATTTTTATTTATGTTTATTTAATTTTTTAAATTGTAATAACTTGAAACAAGTTTTGAAACTGACAAACCAAATGTTATTCTAATGTTAAAAAACACTATACTACTTGATATTAATTTTTAATATTTCTAAATATTTTCTTTTTTTTGGACATTTGCATGCTTGGCTACTCATTTTGTTTGTATCGCATTTTAAGATCGATAAAATTACACTCAATCTCCTTAATATCTTGATATATTACTATGAAATTATAATCCTAGGTGACCTTTATGTCATTTTGATTTAGTTATATTACATTATTTCAATTTATCCAATATTATCTGTATTATATATTTACTTAATATTAAAGTAATAATTTTCATTTCGTTCAACTCCATGTTCTTTATCGAATTAAAAACTCATTTTTAATATTTCTTATTATTAATTTCTAAATGTTTGCCTACTTTTTGAGGCATTTTTTTGGACATGATTTAACGATCAGGGATGTTACATGTGAACTCCTAAGGATTCTTGGATGTAGCTTTTGCATATATTTTACCAAATTGTTTTAAATTTTTTTGTGCTTCAATTTGGTTATATTAATATATAACTCTTAATCTCCTCTCATGTGACCTTCACTTGACTTTGATTTATTTATATTACATTATTTTATTTTATATCATGTTAGTTTTAATATTTAATTACTTAATATTAAACAAATAATTTACTATTGATTATGGCTATTTAGTTGTGTAATTCATAGCTATTCCAAATAAGTTTTAATTGAGATGAAATAAACGTCATTAGATTCATCTTGATGCACCCTATGTAATTAGATATCGTTTTTTCTTTTTTAATATACTTAACTTTTAAGTTTTGTTGTAATTTTTTATGAGATGTTAGAATTTTTAGTTGGTTTGATGATTAAGGACAATATATGTGATCTCCTTAGTATCTTGCAATGCTAATTTATTATAAACTTTTTCATTTTTGAAACATTTTATTTTTATTTGATTAATTACTATGTAACTATAAATCTTCTATTGATGACCTTTATATCACTCTCATTTGGTCATATTACATTACTTCAATTTATCTTAATTTAGCTTTTGTATATATTTACTTAATATTAAAATTATAGTTCAATAATATTTATGCTTATTTATTTTAGTGGTCTATAGAAGTTTAAAGTGATGCCTAATCCGTAAGTAAAATCATGATTGGACACTTCTGATTGAACTCTATCAAACAAAACATTCATTTTATGATTTTATATATTTTATTTTTTACTATGTTTGTACACTTTGAGAATGATTTTTATTTGTACATAATTTGACATGTAGGGATGTAACATAAGATCTTAGTATAATGGATTGAAACATTTCCAAATAATTAACCTAATTTCTTTGAAGTTTTCACTTTGATTTTTTATGGTAAAATTTTGCACTGAATTTTTAGTCATGTAACCTTAACATCTCTATGAATTGAATATACTACATAATTATTTATTCATTATTTTTCAAAATTATCAATAAGTGTAATCAAGATTTGATCAAGTTGAAAAAATTGATTAACTCAATTAATGAGCTCGAATTAAATATTAATTTTTATATTTTAAAATGTTTTATTTTTAAGGGTTTGCAATGCTTTATAAATCATTGTAAGTCATAAAATATTTAATAATTGAGGATATTACACATGATCTCCTAAGTACATTAGAAAGTTATTTTTCTAAATAGTTCATCTCATTTCTTCAAATGTCTCATTTTGATTTGGTTATATGTTTACGAAACACTAATTCTCCTCTCGTGTTACAATTACATAACTTTGATTTGGTGCTATTAAATTTCTTCAACTTATCTCATTTTTGTTTAATACATATTTAATTTATAATAAGAAATAATGCTTAATTATTATTTATGCTTGTTCATTTGGTAATTTGTAGCAATTCAAAATTTGATGTAATAGAGAGTAAATTAATGGCATTTGACTTATCTCAATGAGCTATATCCTATTAAATAAAAGTTTTTAAATATCTAAATATTTAATTTTCATATTTTTTTTAAGGAATTATATGATATTTTGATTCATACGTTATTTTTTGATGGAGGGTGTTGCGATCGATCTCCGTAGTACCATGGAATGTAACTTTCTAGTAAATTTTGTCTCAATTCTTCAATTGTTTTGCTTTTTATTTTGTAAGTTTGCAATGAAACTTTAATTTTTCTTTCATGTGAACTTTTTATTTTATTGATTTGGTTATATTACTTTGCTTCAATTTATCTTATTTTAGATTTAATATACATTCCCTTAATACTAAGCAATAAATTATTTTTTAATTGTTTCTATTCACTTTGGTAGTCAGTAGAAATTCCATTGAAGGACTGAAAGTGATTTAAAAGTTATCGATAGACTAAACATAATGAGGTCAATCAAATTAAACATTCTTTTAAAACTTGTAAATTGTTAATTTCTATGATTTTGCAAGATTTATGAGATATTAAGATTTATAACTAATTTGAAGATAGATAGTGTCGCATGCCATCTACTTTGAATCTCAAAATGCAACTTTCTAGTATGTTTATTTTATTTCTTAGAATTCTATGCTTGGATTTGGTCATATTACTATGTAACTATAAATCTTCTCTATTCTTGCCTTTATGTATTTTGTTTGATTTTTATGTAATAATTGATAGTAATTTCAATCATGGTTCGAACAAGTTGAAACAAGGGTCATTGAACTCATCTGAACGAGTAATAACCAACTAAATACTCTACTTGTTTAAAATATTTTACTTTCTTCTATTTTTGTATGCTTTATAATAAATTTAGATTCATGTAAGATTTAACAATTGATGATGCTAAGCTCAATCTCCTTAGCATCATAGAATGTAATTTTACCACCCAATTTATCATACTTGAAAGTTTTTAGTTAGATTTGGTTACCTTATAATAAAACTTTAATTATTTCATTAACTATCTTTTGTATAACTTTTATTTAGTTATATTAATTGCATTAATTTAATATATTTTGCAGTAATTCATTAATAATTTTACTTAATTAATTTGGTAATTCATAGTAATCCCAAAGTAGGTTCAATCAAGATGAAGGAAATATCATTACACTCTCACTTAATAACTTTAATCTAATTTATTATTCAATTTTAACATTTTCTTTTCTTTTGTTTTTGTAAACTTGATAAGAAATTTAGCATCATCTTTTACTCAATGATTAAGGACATGCTTGACCATTACAAGTTATGGATGCAGTTATATTACATTGCTTTAATTTATCTAACAATTATTTTAATATATATATATATATGTAAAAATAAAATTAATAATTTATTAATATTTAATCTTATTCAATTCAATAATTCATAGTAATTTAAAACGAATGTCTAATCAAGAGGAAACCACTGTTTGGGCACCCAACTCGATAAGCTCTATTCATCAGATGATTGTTTTACTACATTCTCATATTTACATTATAACAGTTTGGCACATTATGGGTCATGTTGATTCGAATGTTTTTTATGGTCGAGATTTTTTCACTCAATCTATTTAGTATCTCAGAAAATAACATTCTTATCTAACTTTTCTTCTCTTTTTTACGTATTTTGCATTGATTTGGTTGTATCACAATATAACTTTATATCTCATATCATGTTACATTTACATATCTTTTAATTAGTTACATTACGTTGCTTTAATTTTTTTATTTCAAATTTAACATTTACTTTCTTAATATTAAGATATTGATTTGTTTTTTATTTATTCATATTTTTTTTTGATAATTCATAGTAATTTATATTGTAGTCAAATTAAGAAAAAAAATATCATTGCACTCATTTAGCAAGCTGTAACCAACTAAATATTAATTTTATTATATTTAAGAATTTTATTTTATAGGATTGCTTTGCTAGACATTCTATGCATATCATATTTGAAGATTGAGAATGTTACACATGATCTCCTTAGATTCTTGTAATGCAATTTCTCATTCAAATTTTCACATTTGTTCAAATTTTCTACTTCGATTTGGATATGTTACTATGAAACTTTAGTTCTACACTAATGACCATTATATTACTTTGATTAATTTCTACTTATTTATTTTGGTCAATGAATTAGTCCTAGAAAACTTTATCTAACAACCTTTTGACTTTTTATTATTAAATATTTATTTTCTAGGATTTTTGCATGCATTATAAGAAATTGTGATTTCTACATAATTTGATTATTGAGAATGTATTGCTCATTCACCTTTGTATCTTCGAATGTATATTTTCTTAAATTTTATCTCACTTTTATAATTTGTTTTTCTTTTATTTGGTTATATTGCTATAAAACTCTAACTCTTGTATTGTGTGTCCTCCATATTGCTTTGATTTTTTTAATTATATTGCTTTGATTTATTTTATTTCTACTTTTAGTTATTTTTGTATAATGTTCAAGTAAAAAAAATGTTATTTTTATGCCTATTTACTTTTGTAATTTATAGTAACTCTGAAAAAGTCCAATCAAGAAACAACAAACTTTATTGGAATAGTGTCAACGAGCTCTATCTCATTAATTATTCACTTTTTTCTAAATGATTTATTTTTTAGGGTTTTGGAATGATTTTTGATGTATTTTGATTCATACTTTATTTGATGATTGGGATTCTTGCACTCGATCCCCTCAATATCATGGAATTCAATTTTATTGCTCAGTTTATCTCAATTAATTATTTTTTTTATTAAGTTATTTTGTAATGTAATGCTAAATGTCTTTTCATTTGACTTTTACATTTATTTTGATAAGTTGTATGACATTATTATTTATCTTCATTTACTATGGTAATTTGAATTAATTGCCAAGGTGTTTTGATCGAGACCAAATAAACTCTGGGCATATCTCAACAAGCTTTATCAAAATAAATTTTCATTTATATATGTGTAGATATTTTATGTTTTATAATTTTATCATGTTTTATAAGTTATTTTGATTTGTACCTTATTTAATGATCGAGGATATTACTCCTGATTTCTTTAGTGTCCTAAAATGCAACTTCCACATAAAATTTATCTCATTTTTAAAAATTTATTACTTTGATTTGATTATATTTTTTTAAATATTCTTTTTATTTTTCATTATATTAAACATTTTGGTATCCTAGTCTAAAAGGAGATGTATTTGAGTTTGTTAAAAAATTCTTTAATTTGTTAACAAGTGAAGGGAAAAAAAACCTTATGGATCATTACAATTGTTACATACTCGAATGTGGATGTATGAAGAGATTACTTTAGAGTTTATTGAAGAATTTCCTAGACCACCCTTTAGACATGATTCTGTATTGGTGATAATTGTAAAGTTGGCTAATTTCATTTCTACAAATCTAGATAAAACAAGTAGTGAAGCTTCATTTTATATCAATAATAATTTTCCAAACTGAGACCCAAGTTAGCATCACATTTCTAGAGATCCACTCATCAAGATTTTAGTACTAAAAAGTGATTTTGTATGACATTTCATCCTTTGATAGATAAAAAAGTAAAGAGAACTTTCTAAAAATTTAGACAATCTACTATGACTCTTATTTTGTTATGGAGGCAAATGAGAAGTATTTTAGCATTAGTTATATTTTTTATAACAATAATTACCAATCATATATTGGCATAGAACTCCGTGAAGCCTTATATGAAAGGAAGTGTCAGTCATGTTTGTCTTAACATGGTGATAGAGAAAGAGCAATTTTAGATATTTCATAGCAATTCCAAATAAAGTCTAGTCAATTTGAAATAGTTGTTGTTAAACTAATTTTCTCAAGCTCTATCAAATTAAATCTTCACTTGTAAATTTTAATTTTTTTAATAATTTTCACACATATTATGAGATATTTGATTTGTACTTAATTTAACGATTCAAGATCTAACTTTAAATCTCCATAGTAGCTTGGAATGTAGATTTCCAGTACAAGTTTTTATTTCAATTTTTTGCTTTGATTTTCTTAAATAACAATGAAACTCTAAAACTCCTATTATGTAAACATTATATCTCTCAAATTTTGTTATATTATATTATCTCAATATACCTAATTTTATCTTTTTTTTATCTTTTTTCTTGATGTTAAAAGATAAATTTATTACTTTTTAATTATTTAATTTTTAATTTGTAGCACTTTCAAATGAGGTATGATGGAGATGAATCTAACATTGATAGATTCATCTCCATGAGCTCCATCAAATTAACTATTTATTTTTATATTTAAAAATATTTAAATTCTTAGATTCCTTACATATCTTTAGCTATATTTTGATTTTTATATAATTTTATGATTGAGGATGATAACCTTGAAAATATAATTTTTATATTTAAAAATTTTTTCATATAATTTTTATATAATTTTTATGTTTAAAAATATTTTGGCATGCTTTAGGAGAAATTTTTTTTCATATCATTTTTTACAAAAAAACTCTAGTACACATTATCTTTTTAAAATATTCGATTTCAATTTTATCATAAAATTTATTTCATTTTTTCAAATGTTTCATTTTCAATTGGTTATAGTACTATAAGACTACATTGTTTGTCATGTGATTTTTAGATCACTTTGATTTTGTTATGTTGTATCACATCAATCCATCTCATTGCAACCTTAATAGATATTTATTTTATGTTAGAATAATATTTTTTTTGTCTACTTATTTTAGTAATTTCTAGTTATTTCATATGTGATCTAATGGAGGAAAGCAAAACATTATTAAACACATCTTGATAAGCTTTATCATGTTAAATATTTATTTTTATAATTTGAAATGTTTAATTTTCTTGGGTGCATCCATTTTGAGACTTTTTAATACGTACTTGATTTGATAGTAAATAATATCACTCTCGATCTCCATAGTATCTTGGATTTAAACTTCTAGTATAATTTATATTATCGTTTTAAGTGTTTTGCTTTCTTTTTTTGTATTAGTATGTAATTTCTAATCTCCTCTAGTTTGACCTTTTTTTTTATTTGTTTATGTTACACTACTTCAATATATCTTATTTCAACTTCACTATATATTTACTTAACTTTAAAGTAATTTTTTTATTATCATTTATTCTTATAAACTATGATCATTTGTAATTATTCTAAACTAATACCATTCTAATGAAAAAAAAATGTCATTGGACTGATCTTGGTGAGCTTTATTAATTAAAACACATTTGTAGATTTTTAAAAACTTATTTTTATAAGGTTTTGGGATGCCTTAAGAGACATTTTCATTGGTATCTAATTTAGTAATTTAAGATGTTGCACACAATTTTCTAAATATCTTGAAGTGCTTATAAAAGTTATCTCATTTTCTTTTAAAGTTTTGCTGTGTTAGTTGTGCTGCTTTGGTAGTCTAACTCACATCTCATTTGACCTTTACATCTCCATGCTTATTGTTTCGTTATATTGCTTTAATTTATTTTATTTTATCTTGAACACATATTACTTATAATTAAAATAATAATTAACTACTATTATTAGTACTTTGGTAATTCATAATAATTCCAAACAGGGTTCGATGAGACGAAACAAATGTTATTGGACTTTTATCGCCAAGCATTATCACAAGGAATAATAATTTTTATATTTTAAGATACTTTAATTACTAGGATTTTGGCACATTTTATAATACTTTTTCATACATAACAAATTTTATGATCATGGTTGTTGCACTCTTTCTCCTGAAAATCATAGTAGGCAACTACCCCATAAAATTTATCTCAATTTTTTAATTTTTTCATTTTAATATTGTTATATTATAATGAAACTCTAATTCTCCTCCTTTTTGAATTTAAAATCTCCTTGATTTTGTTATATCATATTGCTTCTAGTTATCTTATTTCAGCTTCTATGGATATTTACATAATATTATAATAATAATATTTTATTGTGTATTCTTATTTTCTTTTATAATTCAAAATCATTCAAAATGAGGCGTAATTGGCATGAAAGAAATGCCATTGTGCTCAACTCGATAAGCTCTATCTAATTAAATAATATTTTTTAGTATTTTTAAATATTTTATTTTAAAGGGTTTTGCTTAATTTATATGACATTTTTCACCTAATTTCATGATTAAGGATGTTACATGCAATCTCCTCAATGTTTTGAAATGAAATTTCTAATTTATGTTTTCCCACTTCTTTAAATTTATTTTTTAATTTGGCTATATTACTATGAACTCTTTATCTCTTCTCATGTGACCATTATATGTCTTTGATTTATTTGTATCACAAGTTTTAATTTATCTCATTCCAACTTTAATATATATCTACTTAATATTAAAGTAATAATTTTTTATTAATTATTATTATTTGATTCGTTAGTTCATGTGATTCCAAATATTGTTCAATGAAGGCCAATTAAATGTTGTCACACCAATTTTTCCAAACTCCACTCTACTAATTTATTTGATTTTAACATGATTTAGGAGATATTTTAATTCAAACCTAATTTTAAAAATAAGGATTGTACACTTTATCTCCTTTGATTTGGCTATATTGCTCTCAAACTCTAATTCTCTTCTCATGTGTCCTTTATATCACTTTTAGTTAGCTAAGTTATATTTTTTCAATTTATCTCGTTTCAACTTTAATACAAGTTTATTTAAAATTTAAATAATTATTTTTATTGCATATACTTAATAAAGTTTATATTTCGTAATAATTCTCCATAGTATATACAATAATAAATTTTCATTGCACTCATCTCAATTAGCTCTACCTAATTAAATATATATATTTTGAAGATTGAGATTAGTATATTTGATCTCCATAGTATCATGGAATTCAACCTTCATGTACAATTCATGTTAGTTAATCATTTTGCTTTTATTTGATTATATTATAATATATGCTAAATCTTTTCTCAATTAACTTTTACAATATTTTTGTTTGGTTATATTACATTCTAAATTATGTTTATTTATTATGGTAATTTTAATTAATTCCAAACAAGTTTAAATTGAGAACAAACAAGTGTCTCATAACTTATCTTGACAAACTTTATCCAAATAAATATTCATTTATATATATTAAGATATTTTATTTTCTATTATTTTATCATGCTTTACTAGTTTTTTTTATTTATGCCTAATTTATTGATTGTGGATGTTATGCATAATTGTTTTAGTATTCTAAAATCACTTTTCCATAAAATTTCTCGTTTTTTAAAAATTTATTTCTTTAAATTTTTTATATTTATATTTAACTCTAAATCCCTTATTGTTTAACCTTTATATCACTTTAATTGCTATCATTTTAACACTAATTGCATTTAATTAAAATAATAATTTTTTTACAATTTATTCATATCTTAAAATATTCTTTTTGAGTTTTGGCATATTTTGCAAGATTTTTGATTTGTGCCTTATTTGATGACAAAGGGTATACACTTCTTCTAGTTAGTGATTTGGAATGGAACTATTTTATATAATATATCTCATTTCTTAAAAATATTTTCTTTGAAATTGTTAAATTTCTAAGTAACTCATGGTCTCTTTTTTGTGACTTTTACATCACCTTGATGTGGTCATATCATATTACTTTAATTTAAGACTTTTAACTTTAATATACATCTACTAAATCTTAAAAAAATATTTTTCTTTTATTTATTCTTTTATATTTTTGTAATTCATAATATTTCCAAATAAGGTTTCATTAAGATAAAAGAAATGTCATTTAATTTGATTCGACGAGCTCTATTTTGTTGAATATTCATTTTAATATTTTTAAATATTTTTTTTCTAGTGTTTGAGCACACTTTATGAGAATTTGACTAGTAACTTATTTTATATTGAAAATTAATATACTTGACCTCGTTAATTTCTTGGAATGAACCTTTCCAACATAAGTTATCTCATTTCTTCAATTTTGTCTTTTTTACTTGGTCATATTGTTGTGTAACATTAACTCCTATATCATGTGAAATTAATATTTCTATGATTTTCTTATATTAGATTAATTTAGTTTATCAAATTTTAATTCTAATATACAATTTCTTTATATTAAAATAATAATTATTTTTATTATTTATTCTTATACTTTGGTTATCCACAGTAGTTCCAATTGAGGTTTTTCTAAAATGAAAACAAATATTTGTCTTCTTATTTTGATTTGTTCAACCTAATTAAGTAATAATTTGTTATATTTTGTAAATATTCTATTTTCTTAGATTTTAGTTATGTGTTTTGTGACATTTGATTCATATTTTATTTAACAGGTAAGGATGTCACACATGATCATCTTGGTAACTTTGAGTATACCTTCCTAGTACAATTTATATCACTTCAACAAATGTTTCACTTTAAATTAGATTTATATTAGGACATTTTAACACTTGTTATGTGACCTTTACATTGCTTCAATTTAATTGTATTACTTTACTTCAATTTATCTCATTTTTAGCTTTAATATCTATTTGCTTATTATTAAAGTAATAATTTATTTTTTTATTGTCATTTAATTTAGTAAATTTTAGTTATTATTTTGAATAGGTTCGATTAAGATCAACCAGACACTGTTGGACTTATGTTAATGAGCTTTATCTAACTAAACATTCCTTTGTATTTCATTTAATGTTTCCTTTTTTTTAGAGTTCTAGCATGCTTTGTGAGACATTTTGATACATACCAGATTTATTGATTGAGGATTTTTCACTTAATCTCTTTAGTATTTTATAATGTATCTTTCACATATAATTTCTCTCATTTATTAATAATTTTGGTTTTGCTATTTTACTATGAAACTCAAAATGTCCATTCGTGTAACCTTTATGTTAATTTTTTTTGTGTATGATACAATGCTTCAATCTATGACATTTTTTTGCTTTAATATATATTTACATAATATTAAAATAACAATTCATCACTATTTATGTTTATTATGTTTGTAGTTCATAGTAATTCAAAATAAAAGTTGTTGAACTCGTTTCGAAAAGCGCTATCTAATTAAACATTCATTCTATATTTTTAACTTTTATTTTATAAGAATTTTGACATGTTTTATGAGAACTTTTTATTCGAACAAGATTTGAAGATGAAGATCGTTACACTCAATCACTTAAGTTTCTTGAAATTTTAGTTTCCTAATCAATTTAATTTATTTCCTAAAATTACTTTTCTTCTATTATATTATATCATAACAAAAGTCTAAATATCCTCTAATATGAACATTCCATCACTTTGTTTTTTATATTAAATTACCTCAATTAATCTAATTTTAGGTTTATTGCATAATTATTATATAACAAAATAATACTTTATTATTATTTGTGTTCATTAATTTTTATAATTTGTAGTAATTCTAATGTAGCTCCAATTGAGGTGAAACAAATATTATTAGACTAATCTTAATGAGATCTATAAAATTTAGATATTTATTTTTTAATATATATCATTTTAATTTTTTGGTACATGATATAAGCCATTTTTAATTTTTCCTAATTTGACAACATATTACACTAAATCTCTTTAGTGGTTTGGAGTTCAACGTTAATACATAATTTTTCACTTTTTAAAATTTTTTCCTATGATTTGGTTATATTACTATAGAACTCTAAGTCTTAACTAGTGTGAGCAATACATCACTTTTATTTTATTATTATGTATTACTTTAATTTACCTTACTTCAACTTTGATATATATTTTATAAAAATAATAATTTTTTAATTTTTTCTTGTTTATTTTTATAACTCATAGTAATTCTAAATGAAATCTAATCAAGATGAAACAAATGTTATTAAACTTGTCTAGACGAATTTATTCAAATTAATTATAAATAATTATTATTTTAGATATTTGATTCGTAAGGGATTTGCCATGCTTTACTAGTCATTTTGATTTGTAGAAGAAAGGTTGGTAAGAAGAGATGTAGGTTCAAAACGTTTAAAGGTTGATCTCCTTTTAGGAAAGCATCATTTTAGTAGTAATAGTAGTGGTAATAATGGTAGGAAAACTTCTAGTGATGCTGATTCATGGGTAGGAGCTAGATTCCTATATATGAAGTTAGTGCTCGCAGGCACCATGATGAGTGTTAGCATTTGTAGAAACGTTTTGTGAAGTGATACATTAATGAGGTAGTTGTACATAGACACATTTTTCAATAATTAAAATTGTAAGCAAGAACAACATCTATATCCAAATGTTTTATTTGAGGCACTATAATTAAGGGTAGAGGTACAACATGTTTTTCAGTGCCCAAGGTTTAGGTAGAGTTCAGACTTCTAGTAGAGGTGGATGATAAAATGTTTATACTATCACCCATTAAGAACAACCAAGCACCACTAATTTGATCTTAGGAATATTATTTTTATGAAGTTTACTAGTTGTTGTCTTATTTGAATGTGAAGCTTTGCATTATTTTGTATAATCATCTATAAGAAAATTGAATGTCAAACTTTAGAAATTTGAGCAATCTCTTTTGGTCAAATTACCTTATGGGGGTAATATTAGAGTATAACTATTTATTAAAGAAGAAATAGAAATAGTGAAAAGAAAATTTCTTACATGATAAATCATGCCACCAATAGTAAAATTTGATGTTATTTTGAGTATGGATTAGCTATTATATTATTATTAAGCCATAGATCTCTAAGAAATTGATTTGATAATAAAAGTGCTAAATGAGGAATAGCTAGTATATTTTGGATGAGAAAGAAGAGTTCATGTTATTTTTTTAGTGAAGGCACCAAGGTTATTATCCAAAGTGTGAATGATATTTCATATCTATGATGGATGAGGATAGGAAATTTTGTGAATTACAAAAGGTACCATAATATGAAAAAACTTGCAAGTTTTTCTTAATGAATTAATGGGGTTACCACAATAAAGAGAGTCAAAATTTTCAATTTTTTAGCTTCTTAGTGCGAAGCAAACTTCTAATACCCCTTTTAAATCGTCCTAATTAAGTTACAGGAGGCAAAAGGGAAAATAAAAAATTGTTTTTGAAAATGGCTTTAGGGACTTAGTCTATCTGCTTTATTGGAACCTCTTTTATTTGTGAAGGAGAAAGATTGAATTTAAAGAACATGCATTGATTGTTGACAACCTAAAAAAATCTCCACCAAGAATAAGTTTTCTTTGCGAAGGATTGAGATTTGTTTGACAAACTTCATGGTGCAATTACGTTTTAAAAGTTAGACTTGAGATGAAGTTGTCATTAGTTGAGATTAGAAGGAGAGATATACCAAACATAGCTTTAACAACTTGATACACTATGAATTTTTAGTTTTGCTATTTGTGTTAACTAATACACAAGAAAAATTATTAACTTAATGAATAAAGTATTTAATCAATATTTGGACAAATTTGTTATAGAATTTATTAGTGATATTCTAATATATTAAAAAAAGTTATGAGGATAATACCAGTCATTTACACGTACTATTACAAAAATTGAGAGTTCATCAATTTTTTGCTAAACTGGCAAAATATGATTTTTTTTATCTAAGTTCCTTGGGCTTTTAGTGCAAAAGTCATTTTACTATATCCCAAAAAGCTTCATACAATTATGGAGTAGCCAAGACGATTCATGCTTACATAAAATCTAAAGCACTTTGGAAATGATTTGATATCAGAGAACGTTTGAGGCAATTACATAAATAGTTTTTCTGTTCACATCATTAACTCAAAAGACCTAGTTTCTTGAGATGAAACTTGAATGTTAAAAAGTTTTTAAATGATAAAATATAAGTTGACTACTACTCCACTATTAGTGTTAGAAGAAGGACCGAATGGATTTCAATTTTTTTATTGGACCTTATTAACTCTTAGGATGTGTCTTGGTCTAATTTGGGAAACAGATGACATACATGTTCCATAAATCAAAAATCCATGACAATAATGTTTGAAATATGTCTTTGCTAAGAAAAAGTTGAATTTAAGGCATGCAATGTGGATGGAAATCATGGAAATTGAAGAAGGATGATTCTTTCATGCCCTATGTAAGAAGACACATGTTAATATGGACATTTTATAGTAGAAGAACATGAGAAAATTTTAATTTTTAAATCTAATAAGATGGAGCTAAATATAGAGGTACTCGTGAATTTAAGAAGGTTATTTCAATTATCGTTAAGGTGTAATTGATCAAATTCAATAAAGGAGGGTCAACAAGAACCCCCAAATGATAAAAAGTGATTTAGAGAGAGGAAGAAAGATGGAGCTAAGATTTTGATTTTAAACTTTTTAGTTTTATTTAGTTTTATTATCATGCAACTCTAACCCTTCTCTTTTGTGACATTTACATCTCCTTGATTTAGTTATATTATATTACGACAAGTTTTCCCAATTCAACTTTAATGCACATTTATTTAATATTATTGTAATAATTTATTATTAATTATTTTAATTTTCCATTCTAATTCACAGTAATTTAAAATGAGGTCAGATCGAGATAATGCAAATGTCAGTGTACTTAGTTCGATGATCTTATAAGTCTTTTTTATACTTGAATTGATTATTAAGGATGTGACATGCGATCTCATCTGTATTTTGAAATACAACTATCCCTTATATTTTATCTCATTTCTTTAATTTTATGCTTTTATTGGTTATGTTACTATGAACTCTTAATCTCTTCTCATTTGAAAATTACAATAATTTGTTTTTTTTATATTATATTACTTCAATTTGTCTTATGTCAATTTTAATATATATATCTACTTAATATTAAAAGAATAATTTATTTATTTTGTTATTATATGATTTATTAATTCAAGTGATTCCATGGAACGTTCATAAAAGACCAAATAAACATCATTATACTCATTTTAACAAGCTCCATCCCACAAAATGTTCATCTTTTTTCTTTTAAATTTTTTACATTATCAAGTTTGGTAATGATTTAAGAGATAGTTTTATTCATACAAATGAAGATGCTACATCAATTTCCATAGTGCCTTGGAATGCACTTATATAATACAAGTTATCTAATTTCATCTAATGTCTTCCATTGATTTGGATATATTTCTCTAAAATTGTAATTCTTTTTCTTATGTGATTTTATATTACTTTTAATTAAATAAATTATATTTCTTCAAATAAGAATTTATTTTATTATGCTTATTTGATTTTGTAATTCATAGTAATTCCCAAAAAGGTTTTGTAGAGTTGAAACAAGCATCATTGTATTGATCTCAAAATGCTCTATGTAATTAAATATTTATTTTATATTTTAATATTCTTTTTGATTTTTGTGAGCTTTACGAGACATTTTAATTTTGGCTGAATATGATATGCAAGATCTCTATAACATATTGGAAAATAATTTGCCCATATTATTTATCTTATTTTTTAAATATTTTCCTTTAATTTAGTTCTATTGTTATATAACTCTTAATCTTCTCCTAATTGTCTACTACTTGCCTTTGACTAGGTTATATTACATTTATACAATTTATGTCATCACAATTTTAGTATATATATACTTAATATTAAAATAATAATTTATTTTTATTATGCTTCTTTTTTTATAATTCATAGTGATTCTAAAAGAGATTCAGAGGAGATGAAACAAAAATAGTTGGACTCGACCCAACCTGCTCTATGAAATTAAACATAATTCTTTTTAAATAACTTATTTTCTTTAGTTATAGTATGCTCTATGGGATATTTCAATTCATCCTAGATTAGACTATTAAAGATGTTACACTTGATGTCATTAGTACCTTGGAATGCAACTTTCATTTACAATTTACTTTATTAATTAACAACTTTCAATTCAATTTGATTATATTAATATATAACTCAAAACCACTTATCTTGTTCTATTACATTACTTTAATTTAACTCTTTTTAATTATAATAATTATCTACGTAATTTAAATTTGATAATTTATTATTATTTATTCCTATTTATATAAAAGATGTGCTGCAACTCCAAAAGATATCTGAATGTGACAAAGAAAATGTCATTGGACTCATCTCAATGAGGTACTTATATTAAACTTTATGCTTACTATGGCCTAGAGGCAATTTCATTACTACCCTATTTAATGATCAAAAATGATATAAATCATCTCCTTAAGATCTTGGAATGCATCTTTCCTATATAATTTAACTCATTAATTAAATTTTTTTGATAAATATTAATATATAAATGAAAATTTTATCTTATTTGATAATTACATTTTTTTGATGTAATGATGTCACATTACTCCTATTTATCTTATTTCAACTTTAATATATGTTTACTTTGTATTAAAAAAATAATTTATTTTTAATTAGGCTTGTTTACGTTTGTGATTCATAATAATTCTAAATGAGTTCTCACTAAGATGAAAAAACATTATTAGATTCCCCAGGATGAGCTCTATCTAATTAAATAATCAATTGTATATTCTTAAATAATTTATTTTCTAGTGTTTTTGCATACTTCACAAGATATTTTTATTTGAACTTAATTTAATAACTAGGAAAGTTACACTCTATCTTAATATTTTTTGAATGCAATTTTCTAACTCTTTTTTAATATTTTTCACTTTTATTTAGTTATATTACTATATAACTCCAAAACTCTTTTCATTTATCATTTGATTTTTTTATTTCACTATATTACATTATTTTGATTCATCGTATTTTAGCTTAAATCTTTATTTATTTAATAGTAAAAAACAACTTATTATAATTTAAGCATATTCATTTTAGTAATTGTTGTAAGTCCAAATAATGTATGATGATGATAAAACAAATATCATTAGAATTATCTTAAGGAGCTCCATTCAATTTAATAGTTACTATTTAGTATTTTTAAATATTTTATATCTTTGGGAATTCTTTGTGAGTCATTTCAATTCTGACGAGATTTGATGGTCACTAATCTTACATTTAATCTTGTTAACACCATTGAATGCTTCTTTTGCATGCAATTTATCTCACTTCTTTTAATTGTTTCTTTGATTTGGTTATAATACAATGGAACATTAACTCTCTTGCATGTGACCACTAATGGAAAATTTATTTTAACAACTCATACACAAAGTAATCACATTTGTTGAAGGGGTAACGCACATGCAAAAGTTGAGTTCTTAAATTGGAAAAAATTAGATCACTCAATCACATGCACAAATAAGAAAGTTGGGTGCAACAAGTAAATTTCTCGAATGTTGAAATATAGTGGTTAAGAACTTTCATGGTCATTTAAAACTTTTGTGAATATTTGATAATGTTTTGGGATATCTACTTTAGAGTCTCTCACTTAGCTTTGCATGGTTTCTTAAAAATCACATTATTAGATTATTCATGCACAACATGCTCATATTAAAGGTTCTTAGAGGCAATAATTTGTTATTTCATTAAATTTTTTTTGAATGTATAGCATGGTGACCTTCCCTCTTAATAAAGACTTGAAGGACAAAATAGTAATTTTTGAACATATAAAATGAAAAAACATTTGGGAACACTAAATAAACTTTTTGGCTTTCTAAAGAACATTTTAGAATTCCAAATTTTATGACAAATTAAAAAAGAAATACTTATAATTTTGCAAATAACTTGTCTTTGAAAAGTAAAAAAATTAATCAAAATAAATAGTCCCAAACAAGCATGTACGTTTCACGTAATGATCTAGCTAGCGATGAGGTAACAGGTTGTAATGATTGGGTGTCATGGATCACACGAGATCAGTGCAGTTTGATGAGTTGATGTGTGTTGATGGGTTACGCTCCTTTATAGATCTAGTCTAGACATGTTGATTAGGAAACTTGACTTGAGAGACTGACGCTAGTCCACCTGATTTATGAATTTGTGGGGTTAACATAGGTTGAGTGGGTCATACAATTGGCCTTGAGCTGTTCAAATGGCTTTTAATAATGACTCTAATATTGACAGTCGATAGTGGACGAAGAGAAAAATAACCCAATACTCTATTTTAAGTATTTTTAATGTCATTTTTAACCAAAGTTTGCTCAAAAAAAATTTCAAGACTATTTTAGGGATGTCGTGTACTAAATTTAAAGCTACAAATTGATCTACAAAAGATTTAAACTGATGTATAGATACAAATAACTTGACAAACTTATCAAATGTAAACTAAAATGTGCAATAAACAAGTGTTAACTATAAACCACCCCCATAATAATAATATTAACAAATATTAAAGGAGTCGATCTTGGCATGTCTATGAGTCTAAATAAAACTATGCCTCCAAGTAGAACCCCAGTATGATGTACGAGATGCTGCAGCATCATCCTCCCATGATGGAAAAGGGCTTAACTTCATGTAGCTTAGGTGAAATCTCTGATACTACTCTAACATCACTAAGTTTAGGTAATGAGGCTTCTCCTTTGTCCTCCAAGGGTTGCTAGAGGTGGGATTTCCTTACTAATGCACCAAAAATCTCTATTATGCTTGGTCTTGCATGAAAGATATTTGATAATTTTAAATTTGTTGCAATTTATCTCTCAACTCAATAGATGGGGCCAAATGTATTAATGGGATAGGTTCACTCAACAATGATTGTGAAGCCTCAAAAGCCTCACTGAGTATTAGTTGTTGCTCCATATATGATAAAAGACCTTGAAAATTAAATGAAATGCTTATTCTTTAATTTGTAATTAAATAAAAAATAGATTCATTGATATCTTATTTTATCGCAAGTCTAAATGGTCTAGCCAATGGGCATGCTATTTCTTGATGGTTCTTGACAGGAACTCTCGAACCTAACATGGATCATGACATAATCACCATCACTAAATTTTTTATATTGACTATGAGCATCTACTAGCTTTTTATATTTTTTATTATTTAAATTAATGTTTTTACCAGCATGTTTATATAATGATGAAATATGATGATCAATAGACAAAATAGACTTAATTGTATGGAAATCATTACATTAGGGATTCAAATTAAAACAACTCTAAGGATGATCTCCAAAATAATTTGCAAAATGTATAAAACTCATTGTTTTCTTAATAAATTTAGTATGTGGCAAAAAATGATGTTAAGTAGAAGCATGTACTCCTATTAGGCTATGTAGAGAATAACTTAAAGATTGTTTAACTAACCTTTATACAAATTTTGGTGGATGGTAAGTTGATAGAAATTTAAATTTCAACTGAACTGATGGATTTTCTTGTTAATGTAAAAAAATTTTTATGGTACCCAAAAATATATTTACAATGGGTTGAATATCTGTCTAATGTTGGAGTTCTTCCGGTAGGTCATTTAGAAATAAGTCTGCAAAATAATCAAATAAAGGTTGGACTATGAGTGCTGGGATTTGTATACTAATAATGGCTAACGTAATTGCCACAAGCCAGAGAACCACACCATTAGCTGTAGTCAAAGGACACTAAATAATTTTCTTTTTCCTTATCTTCCATATTTGGAATATTTATGATAGAAATTCTTTTTGATGGAAATAAAGGGTACAACATGATCTCCTTTCTTTCATATATGAAAGTAACACATTTCCTCTTCCATTTAAGATATCTTCTTTATCATATAAGCGAGGTCTTCTTAAGGTAAGGCTACTTGTACAAGGATAACATGACATCATAAGTCCTTAGAATATTTACCAAACTTTAAAACAGCACAACACTTTTTTTAATTGAAATTTAATTTTTTTTATTCCAAGCAACAATGTGTGGGTAGTGATTATCTATGAGTATTAACCTTTCATTTTGGTAGTACTATATCCCATAAAATTGATAAAACTATCATTTTTAATGATAATCCGATAAGAGTTTGTCATTAATGCTAACGAAGGTACTGGAGATGTTAATTTGCCTTCAATTTTCAATTGTTCTTTACCTAACATTTATAATTCTTCTTTGTCCTCTTTATTTCGATGTATAACCTCTTCTTTTACAAATTCAACACTTTTTTTACATCTTCTTCAATGTGTATGCATTTATATCTCTTAGGATATTAGGCTACAACATGCCATCTCTTATGACAATGATAACATTGAGTTGTAGAAGTAGATGGTCTATCTAATAGTTATGGTGATTGGACATAGGTTTCTTGCCGACTAGTAATAGGAATAGTGGAAGTAATGGAACAATTTTGAGAGTTGGAAGTGGTTTAAAGAATCTTATTATTATGTGAAATTTATTCTTTAAGTGTTTCCACATCTTGGGCTACTTTATGTGCATTTTCTAAACTAGTAGCACTTCTTAAATATAACTTAGCTTAAGTAGAACCATCTAACCAAGTTAAAAATTAAGGGAATACCACTTAATCAAGCACTTATACAACACAATTGAGCTAATATTTCTAAAATTTAGTAATATACTCAACAATAGTATTCAAATCTTGGAATAGATGTTGTCTTGTATCAAAAAATTCATCTAAATAAGTGGTGGCTACTTATTTAGCTCATAAGAAAATCTTCAATTTTTCTTATAATCAGGATAATGCCAAAGCTTTATCATGAGAACACATTTCTAATGTGTGTAAAATATTCTAGTATATGACATTAGCTATGTTTCTGTAAACTAGTACTTTTGACATTATCTAAGGTCATACCATTAGAAATAATGTTCCATTCCCTTTTCCTATTATTGATATGCTCAAGGGACTAAACCATCATTAGGGGCTTCTATTTTAGCCATGCTAACTTGGCAATCATCATTCCAACCTTGTTTTCTATCAAAGGTATTTGGAGTAGGTGAATGCCTAGTGAATGTTCCAAATTGTTAGGTTCATTTTTAGGATATTTCGCCATCTTTAGAATCACTTATCATATGCCTTTTATGGAATCTACTATTTCTACATTATTCAAATCATTTTTTAAATGTTAGGTTGCTCTTAGCACTTGCATCAAACGAATAGTTTTGGATTTCTATGTGACATTATTGGGTATATGTTTGCTTACACTAGATGATAATTAGACATTCTATATTATGTTTTGGATCTAGTTGTCATAGACTTTTTAGTTGCAAACAAAGTTCATTGTTTGGGATCATAAAGAAAAAGAAAATAAAATAAATCTTAAAATGTAATAAGAAGAGATAAAAATAAATAAAAACTACCAATGATGTTGTTAAGTACATAAATAAGTGGAATTTTTAGAATGCAAAATAGGGAATCACCTGGTCAGGTGCACCAAATAGAAAGTTGGATGTGACAAGTAAATTTCATAAAAGATCAAATAAAGGGGTTACGAACTATTGCAGTGGTTTTGATGTTTTTGTGAATATTTGACAAAAGGTTAGGATCGCCTTTTTATATCTAATACACTTTTCTCTAAGGCACTTTTAAAGTTGTATTGTCAAATTATTTTCATGTAACACCCTTGTATCAAATAAGATTAGTGATTGCTTTATGTACAACATGGTGAGCATCCTTATCTGTAGAGAAATCTATGGTAAAATAGTAATTTGATAACATAGGAATAGAAAATGATAGTATAGAATAAAAAGTATTGCATTTTGGAATTATAAACAAAAATTTTGAATTGGAAAATTTACTACAAATTTTAAAAGAAATACTTTTAATTCTACCAAACAATGTACCTTCAAAATGTTCAAAATTAATTCATATAAATAGTTTCCAAATAGGTCTGACTATTTTGTATCAGGGTTTAATAATTGATAAGATAGCTGGTGTTGTGATCAAGATGTCATGAGTGGAAAAGCATATGATGTGTTGGTGTGTGTTTATGGGCATTACATTTTTGTAGATCTGGTAACTACGTGTTGATGGGTGGCACATTATGATGATTCAATACAGGTCTAGAGGATCAACTAGTTTAAAGAGTCAACATGGGTCTAGCAGGACATGAGAGTCAGTATTGGTGCTAATGAACCTACTGATGGTGGTGATAATGGTAGTATATAATAATAGATGTTAAGTGGCAACAAAAATGTCTAAAATAGAACTTGAAACAATTTTAAAATCATTTTTAATGAAATTTTGCACAGATGAAATTATGTGACTATTGTAATAATATACTATGCTGAATTTTAGAATCAAAAAATCTAAAAAGGTGCCATTTATCTTACAATTCTTGACTAGTGTGTGATGAAAATAAATTGATGAACTAAAAAAAGAACCAATAAAGTTATGAATAAATAAGTGTAGGCAATTTGAACCCTTCAATAGTGAGGATAATGAAGATTAATAAGAAGCAAAGAAGTGAATCATTATATGGTTATGAATTTGAATATAAGTAGTACGTCTCAAAGGAGAAGGTGTACATGATATACATGATACTGCTACATTAATGTTTTTTGTTGTATTGTTCTGGGCATTTTGTTGACTTTCTTGATTTTAATGCTATTTTCTATATGCAAAAAAGGTTAGTTGAAATTACATAATTACTTTCCACCACTTTATAAAATGTTGAATGCATGGACCACTATTTTGACACATGAATTCCTTTGGTCTTTACTCATGATCTTTGGAATATAAGTGGTACTGGTGAGTGATTTGGCACTATTGTACATGGTTTTTTTACATTTCTATTGGATATGTTTTTATCTAATACTTATTTACTAGACTTTTGTCATTCCATTTCATGACCACCCTTCCTTTTGTAAAATTTAAAACCTAATTAAAGATCGAGAGGTCTTTTAGGCTACATTGGTTTATTTAATACTTAAACTCCATTACAATAAAGAGAGGAATGGTAGAATTTTTATATCCTTTTATCGAAGAAATAACATTAAAGATTTCCATAATCATCTATGGTCTATTGAGATCTATTGTAATTAAGGCAAAATAGTTTCCAATTTCCATCTCTCTACCTTCATACATTTAGTATATATTAATGTTTGAAGCTCTTTATGCTTAAAGTAAATCCATAAGAAGGGGGTGAATTGTGGTAAATAAAGTTTTGAGATTTTCTTTCAATTTTAGATTTAAATGAAAACTAAAATCTTTTAAACAAGAATAAGAAAGAGAAGTAAAATAGTACATAAAAGATTTTAAAGTGGCTCGACTCAAAATTGAGCCTAGATCCACCCCCAACCAGTGTTGGAAAAAGCCACTAAAACTCACGAAATTACAAGCGAGGTTTTTCGTAAGGCTCACTTAAACCTACTTGGGATTTTACCTACGACTAATCCCGAACCTACTTGAGTTTTTTCGGGCTCAACTCAAACCCCGGGCTTTTGCACAATTTTCAAGATGCCCTTACCCCAAAGAAAATAAAATTGGCAATAAAGTATAAACTTAAAACAATTTAAAGAAGTATGAGGCACACTCAAAAACTAAAAGAGGAAGGAATAGAAATTGAAAATAGTTGAACTAAAAACCTTCAATTTTGGGTTCCTTCTTGCAACTTTCACTTTGTGTGTTTGGAAACACCATATACACTTGAAATTGCTCAAAATTGTGATTTGAAAGTTTTGAGAACTTAGTAATGGTAACCTCTTGGATTTCTTCATCCTTCCCTATTTATAGAGCTCAAATTTGAGCTCTAAATCCACTTCCAATGGCTTTAAAAGTGAACTAGCCATTTGGGTAATGGACACATAGCAGTCATCGTCCGATTTGGATCCTTAAATTGGCTTTTTCGATTGAATTCCGATTTTACTATTCGAGATCATTCCTGGCTGTTGGATCTAGGAAGCCTTGATCTGGGCCATTGGATCACACGTAGGTTGTCCTACCTATATTAGTACAATTTGTCTAGAAATGAAAATTAAAACATTTATCGTAGTGGTTACTCATCTTTACATAGATCTGCTCGGGTTCGATTTTGCTAGTCATTCTACTGTTTACTTGCTGTATTTTACCTTGATTATCCTAGTTGTTGGATCAAGCTTGGCCTTCTATGTTCATGAATTATTGGATGGGAATTTAGTCCCATATTGCAAAAATTGGGTTGCAATTGCTCTCTATAATGATTCTGGTTCGTATAGCTCTCAAGCTGTTTGAGTTGGCTACCCCCTTCTTCGACCAAGATTTAATCACTTTGTCCTGGTTGACTTCAATTTGCACAGTTCTGTTCAGCTTTCCCCTTAGGCTGATTTTGCACTATTATGTTCAGCTTTCCCTTCGACCTTCTTCCTTAGCCTTTGGGCTTCTCTCGCCACTTCGTGTCTATCGAACAATTTTTATTTTATTTTATTTTATAGCCTGGATGAACCATCAGTCGGGTAAGGTCGACCCACCCAATGCTACAGTGAAAAACCTTGAGACTAAAGTGGTTTTATAGTATTTTGTGAGAATTTTTGTAAAAAAATTTTGAATATAAGTGTACCAAAATAATTTCATACTAAGATAGTGTTTCAAGTGTACTAAATGACTATGACAAAAAATTCATGAAGAATAATTTCTAACTAATTTTAAAAAATCAAATACCAATGTATATACTTTTTATCAATAATGCTTAGCCCAAAAATAAAATTTCAACAATTATTAAGCTTATAACATTTTTAAATATTAATACTACTAGCGTACAACAATCTATCAAAATTTGGATATATCAAATTCAAGAAAAAAAGAGAAATTCAAGTATAAAAATTTTAGTGTATGCCTTCAATTTCCTTGATGCTTGCCATGACTCCAAGAGCTTTGAAAACCACTTTTTTAGATATTTAAAGTTCATGACTTGACTTAATTGAATATTAACAATTTCACTTAAAGCAAGCCCATACGAGATATAAACATTTATGCTTGGCTCATCAAACACAAGGTCATAACAATCTCCCCCTTTTGCCGATGACAAGACATTAATGTTTTAAATATAAAAATGTGACAAAGAAAATAGAAATAAATTTTTAAGGAGGAAATTAAGAATTAACATGCTCCCCCTATCTTGATGCTCCCCTAACTCCTAACTATTCTCCCCTTTGACACCATCAAAAGGCAATGAACCTTAAGCAATGTCTAAAATTCCTAATTATTCTCTCAATGATTGAAATTACTCTGATGGTAAGGGTTTAGTAAAAATGTCAGCTAATTCAAGCTTATTGGTAACATACTCTAATTCTACTAGTCCTTTGGCCACTTTGTCTCTAATAAAGTGATATCTAACATCTATGTGCTTAGTCCTAGAATGATGAACTTGATTCTTGGCTAATACCAATGCACTAGTGTTATCAATCTTAATAAGTATTGTGTGACTTCTAAACCATAGTCTTGAAGTTGTTGTCTTAACCATAGTACTTGAGCAACCCAACTTCTAGTTGCAACAAATTCAGCTTCGGTTGTTGACAATGCTACACATTTTGTTTCTTGTTTGACCTTAAAACAAGATAATGTCCTAAGAATTGGTATGTCCCTGATGTGCTCTTCTTATCCACTCTAGACCCTCCAAAATCTTAATCTGTATTGCCAATGAGTTCACAAGAAAGGTCATTTCTAGGATACCATAATCCTAGAGTCATGGTTCCCCTTAAATATTTGAAGATTACTTTAACAACTTTCAAGTGACTTTCCTTTGGGTTTGATTGGAACCTAGCCTATAATCCAACACTAAATAGAATGTCAGGCCTACTAGCTGTAAGGTATAATAAAGATCCTATAAGTCCTCTATAAACTTTTTGGTCTATGTTCTTTCTTGTTCATCTAGGTCTAAGTGAATAGATTGATTCATTAGGAACTTTCCTAAGTTTCATATTTTCATAACCATATTGTTTAATAATTTCTTTCAAATATTTTGTTTCAAAAATAAAATACAATCTTTTAGTTGTCTTATTTGCAATCCTAAGAGAAAAATTAGCTCACCCATCATGCTCATTTCAAATTCCTTAGTCATAAGATCTCCAAATTCTCTACACATTTCTTCTTTTGCATTACCAAAAATAATATCATCAACATAAATCTGAATAATTAATAAATCATCTCCTAATGACTTTAGAAATAATTTATTATCCGATTTACCCTTTCTAAAGCCACTTTCTACTAGATAATTACTCAACCTATGGTACCATGCACATGGAGCTTGCTTAAGGCCATAAAGAGCTTTCTTAAGCTTGTAGACATAATTATCTTATACACGATCCTCAAAACCTGGGGGTTGTTCTACAAACACATCCTCTTCTATTATTCAATTTAAGAAAGCACTTTTTACATCCATTTGAAACAATCTAAATTTCTTATAACATGACTATGCTAGAAGTAATTTAATTGCTGCTAACCTAGCTATAGGTGCAAATGAATCCTCAAAATCAATACCTTCTATTTAATTATATCCCTTAGCAATATGCCTAGCTTTATTCCCAATTATTACACCATTTTCATCTAATTTATTTTCATAGACCCATCTAGTACCAATGACTTGTTGATCACTATGTCTTGGTACTAGCTTCAAAAGATGATTTCTTTCAAATTGGTCTAAGTCTTCATCCATGGCTTAAACCCAATAATCATCCCCAAGGGCTTCTTCTATAGAATCGGGTTCAAAAAGTGATGCAAAGACACTATGATCTATATCTCTAATTGAAGCTCTAGTACTCACTCCTTGGTTCATATCTCCTATGATCAAATCCTTTGCATGTGAGGTTGTAAATTTCCATCCTCTAGGTAAATTATTTTCTTTTTTTTTTTTTACATCTAGATTCTCTATTTTTTCTTCATTTTTACTCAAATCTAAGTTTTTTTACTAATTTTATTTCAACTTCTAAATGATTCTCATTAATAGTTGGATAGTCTCATCAAATATAATATATATTATTTCCTCTACCTTATGAGATTGTAGATGAAAGACTCTACACTTGCTTTCTCATCAAACTTCCCTAAAGATTCTCCATCATTCTTAAGAATAGTGCACTTACAACCAAAAACATTAAAATAACTAAGGTTCAATTTTTTCTTCCTAAGAAATTCATAAAGGGTTTTCTTCAACTTTAGTCTCAAGTTAACCCTATTTATAATGTAACATACTGTGCTAATAGCTTCAGCCCAAAAATATTTGGGTAAGCTATATTCGATTAACATGGTTCTACCCATCTCAACTAATGTTCTATTCTTCCTTTCTATAATACCATTTTGTTATGGTGTATATGGGCATGTGAATTGGTGTTCAATTTCTTTTTATTTAAAAAACTCAATAAAATGTTCATTCTGAAACTCACTCCTATTATCTCTTTGTATACAAATTAATTTTAGACTATGTTATCTTTTTAACTCTCTAATTAAGTCTTCAAAATTCTTAAATGTTTCATGTTTATGTTTAAGAAAAATCACCCAACTATGCCAAAGAAAATCATCATCTATAACAAATCCATATTATTTTCCTCCTAAACTCAAAGGTTGTATTTGACCAAAAGCATCTAAATAAATTTTTTCTAAAGGTCTACTAGTTGTTAATTCATTTTGAGATTTGAAAGAGGATTTGACTTGTTTCCTTTTTTTACAAGATTCACACAACTCCCAACTTGATTTACTTGGTTTGGGAAGGCCTCTAACTACATCTAACTTTGTAATCTTCTTCGAGGTGGAGCATCCTACATGGCCTGATCTTCTATGTCATTGCAAATTATCATTAGATTGGGTCGCTAGGCATTCCAAATCATTAGCTTCTAATTATTCAAAACTAATTACATAGGTATCACATTTTCTTTTTCCTACAAGTAATTCAAGATTATCCTTCATGATTTTGTAGACTTTTGTATCAAAAATAACATCAAAGAGATTGTACAAAGTTGACTAATACAAATTAAATTAAATTCTAAACCATCTGCTAAAAATACATTTGAAAGGGTAAAGTTTGGTGTACCTACATCTCTAATTCCAATGAGTCTTTTCATTGTGTTTTCTACTAGAGTCACCTTCCTATTTGGACTTGATCTCAATGATTTGAACTTACTTTTGTCTCAAGTCATGTGTCTTGAACATCTACTATCCAATTCCCAAGATGTGGATTTTGATTTTCTTCTTGGTTTTGACTATATAAGCTGTAAATTAAAAATTAGAGCCATACAACTAAATTAAATCATCAATTTAGGTTTTTTTAAATATCTTAGACCAATCCTATAATGTCTCTAATTATTTTGGAGATATTGTCTTCTAGTCTTCTATGTTTTACTCTTAAAAACCCAAGTAAGATTGGGTTGAGCACTAAATAGAGATTGTGTGTTCTCATTCTTAACAATCCATTTAAATTTTTTTTTGTGCATACTTATTTTTTCTAAAAAAGCAATCTTTCATAGTATGTCTTGGTTTACAACAATAAAAACAAACAATATTTGATGGCCTAGGCATTCTTATGTATTTAAGTTTTTTAAAATTGAAGACATGTGAAGAACAATAAGCATGTGAGGCATAAGAAGTATGTGAAGTTTTTCTTATTCTAGCATGTTCAAAAAGTTGTATTTTTTCTTTCAAAACAAAAATATCATACTTTAAAGAAGTATTATCAATGATAAGGGAATCCTTTTCAACACATATATGTTGATTTTCTATCCTTTTCTTTTCATCTTCTATCATAACAAAATCAAGTAATTCAACTTTCTTTGTAAGTCTTTTTTAATTTTTTATGAGCACTCATTAAAGAAGTTAATACATTCATAACTTCAATTAATTATTTTTAAAAATATCTCTTATCCAAGAGCTTACCTTAGTTTCTTCTTCTTCTTATTCGCATGAAGATATTGAAGATGCTTCATTTGCCATAAAACAAATCATCCCTTCTTCTCCTCTACTTGAGCTTGAAACATCCGAGTCTTCAGAAGCACTCCATGTAGCTTGGAAAGCCTTCTTTTTCTTAAGCTCTTCTTCTTCTTATTCTTCTTTTCCCCATTCATATGCTTGTCCTTGAACATTCCGGTTTAAGATGATCAGTTTGACCACACCAAAGCAAGTTAGTTACCTCTTCCTCTCCTTGTTGGTCTTGTTCTTCCATTTCCTATTAAGAATATTTTTTGCCAAATTTTTTGCTAAACCTTTAACATAAAAACTTACCTCATCCTCCAAATCTATGGAAGAGGTGGAAGTGGAATCCGAATCACACTTGGTGGTTTTGAAGGCCATGAGTTCTTCCTTCTTCCTTTCATGCTTTAGCTTGCTTACAGAAGCCTCTTCTATAAGTCTCCTTGTCATCTTTATTTTGACAGTGAGATATTCCTCAAGGAGTTCATCCAATGAATGTTTATTGACATCTTTAGCTGCGTTAAAGCCATTGTAAAGGGACCTTATTCCTTTGAAAGAATTATCAAAATTTTCCTTACTAGGTCAACATTTAAGAATGCACTCCAAAGATTTACCAAGCTATTTGTAATGTCATTAAAACTTAAAAACATACTTTTAATACTCTCATTGGGATTTATTTTAAAAAGCTCATAGTCATGGGTGAGGATGTTAATCTGTCTCTTTCACTTGTGAGGTGCTTTCATAAGTTATTTTTAATTTTTTCCAAACCTTAAATGTCATATACAAATTCTGAATTTGTGTGAATTCACTAAAAGAACTTCCACAATGAAGATAGTTGAAGGCCCTAACATTTAACTGAGCCCATTTTTTGTACTCAATATTATGTTCACTAAAAGTTATGACATTATTAGTAGAAGAATTTCTAGAAAGTACACAAGACTTAGTCATACTTCCCACAGTTCTAAATCAATAGATTGAATAAAAATTCTAAAATAGGTAATCTAATACAGTAAAATTCTACTTTAAACAAGGGAGGATGATCTGAAGAAAAACCTTCACACAAGGTTGCACTCATATTAACAAAAGAGGAAGCCATAAAAAAAATCTCAAAACCATAAACAAATGCAAGAAAGCCTTCTCTTAGCACAAGAAAGTCTCATACATGATGTTACTCACATAATTTGGGATTCCTCGCTCCAATACCAATTAAAGATCTTTGTTCTTAAAGTAAACCCACAGGGGGGTGAACTATGGTAAATAAAGTTTTGAGATTTTCTTTCAATGTTTTGTTTAAATTAAAACTTAAATCTTTTAAGAAAGAACGAGAAGGAGAAGTAAAATAGTACACCAAAGATTTTAAGGTGGTTCAACTCAAAATCGAGCCTACATCTACCCCGAATCGTTGTTGGGAAAAAGCCACTAAAACTCACCATATTACAAGCGAGGTTTTTCGTACGACTCACCTCAAACACACTTGGGATTATACCTACGGCTAATCCCGAACCTACTTGAGTTTTTTTGGGCTCAACAAAAACCCAGGCTTTTGCACAATTGTTGGGATGCTCTTACCCCAAAGAAAACAAAATTAGCCACAAAGCATAAACTTAAAACCATTTCAAGAAGTCTGAGGCACTCTCAAAAACTGAAAAAGATGGAGGAATCGAAATTGAAAATAGTTGAAGCAAAAACCTTCAATTTTGGGTTCCTTCTTACAACTTTCACTTTGTGAATTTAGAAACACCATATATACTTGAAATTTCTCAAAATTGTGATTTGAAAGTTTTGAGAACTTAACAATGGTAACCTATAAGATTTCTTCATCCTTCCCTATTTATAGAGCTCAAATTTAAGCTCTAAATCCACTTCCAATGGCTCTAAAATGAAATAGCGATTTGGATAATGGACACAAAACAGTCACCATTTGATTTGGATCCTAAAATGGATGTTTCTAATTGAATTTCAATTTTACTGTTCAAAATCAATCATGGTCGTTGGATAAAGGCAGCCTTGATCGGGGCCATTGGATTGCACGTTGGTTGTCCTACTAGTATTATTACAATATGTCCAGAAATTATGCGAATTAAAACATTTACCGTAGCGGTAACACATCTTTACGTAGATCTGCTCAGGTTTGATTCTCTTGCTTGTCATTCAACAATTTACTTGCAGCATCTCATTTTGATTAACCTAGCCGTCAGATCGCGCCTGCCCTTCCACTTTCATTAACTATTGGTTGGGAATTTCGTCCTATATTGCCAAAACTGGGTTGCAATTGTTCTTTACGAGGATTTCAGTTCGTGTAACTCTCAAGATTTTTTGGGTTGGCTCCCCCCTTCCTACACCAAGATTTCATAACTTGGTCATGGTAGACTTGAATTCGTATTGTGTTCCGTTCAGCTATCATTGTGGGCTAATTTTGCACTGTTCTGTTCATCTTTCCCTGAGGCCTTCTTCCTGAGCGTTCGGGCTTCGCTCACCCCTTAGGGTCTATCAAACAACTTTTATTTTATTTTTAAAACCTTAAAGCCTGGATGGACCAGTGGTCGGGTTGAGTCGACCTGCCCAATGCTACAGTGAAAAATCTCGAGACTAAAGTTGCTTTATAGTGTTTTGTGAGACTTTTTGTGCCAAAATTTTGAATATAAGTGTATCAAAATAATTTTATGTTATGATAGTGTTACAAGTATGCTAAATGACTATGAATAGAAATTCATGAAAAATAATTCCTAAATAATTTTAAAAAATCAGATACCAACGTCTATACTTTTCATCAATAATGCTTTGCCCAAAAATCAAAATTCGATAATTATTAAACTTAAAATATTTTCAAATATTAATACCACTAGTGTGCCACATCATCTCAAAATTTGGTTATATCAAATTCAAGAAAAATAAAGAGAAATTTAAGTATAAAACTTTTAGTGTATGTCTTCAATTTTCTTGAACCGTGCCATGACTCTAAGAGTCATGAAGACCACTATTTTAGACTTTTAAAGTTAATGGCTTGGCTTAATTTAATATTAACAATTTCACTTAAAGCAAGCTCGTATGAGATATAAATATTTATGCTTGACTCATTAAACACAAGGGCGTAATAATGTATAGTACATGAGTAGATGGTAGCTACACTTGCCATTGAGTTGATGAATGAATTGTTCATTGTCATATAATCTATGACAATTAATGCTTCCTTTCTTAAAAACCTATATCTTGAAGGAAGAATTTCCAAAAAAATTTTGAATCCAAATGACATGGCCAGGTGGGGCAACTTCAATTCCTATAATGTTTTTTTAGTAAAAGAAATAATTAAATTCTTGAGGTCAGAGATTGATCTCATGTTCACAAACACTTTTATATTCTAAACAAGGATATTAACCACTTATGCTTGTCTGATCTAAAAACGTTAAGGTTTTTTAGTTTGTATGTTTCCCATTCAAACATGTATAATTATCAAAACCACTCTTTATGCTTCTTTTGGATCTCTAGTATGATTGGGGTAAAATCATTTTTTATCAAGTTGTGTTGACCAAGAATTTATTTCCCTTTTGTGCAAGTCATCGTTTATTTTAATTTTATTTTTAAGGTTGAGGATTATTTAATGACATTAGTACAATGCTGCTAAGTAAGGTTTGTAGCCTTGCTATTTTTCTTTCTTGGAGCCTATCTTAAATGCAACAATCATTTCATATCTTGTTTAAAGTGTTTTCTCTCATTTTTTATCAAATTAAGTTTATCATTATCTATGTTCATTTCTTTGTTTGATGCTTCATTTGACACATCAAGAATATTGAAGTTGTTAGCCAAATTAGGACTTGGGCAATAGGAATTGTTGTCCTTAGCACTATATAACAAGGAGAGCTAATTAGTTTTTTTAACGGACGCATTGTATCCCACTCAGGTTATCTGTATTATTCTTCCCTTCATTCTAGTTAATTGGAGTTCACATTGAAAACATGAGGCCCCTTGTGTATAAGTTCCTTATGATAACTCTATATTCAATAGAAGAGCGACCATGCTTGCAACATTCTGAGTGGTTGTTAGATTGATTGCGGTACTATATCTTTTGCTAGAATCCATTTAAACTACTTCCTTTTTAAATAATTTTGATCCATTTTTTATAGTTCTTTTACTAAATCTACTTTAGTATAAACTCTAGCCACCATTGGATGGGTTTGATTTAGAGTTGTAGCATCCAACTTAAGTAGGTTTCTTATTTCCATAGTTATGGAGTATAGAGTCACCTTGTTGAGCAATTGAATAGGTTGGTGATCAAATGAGACATCTTTTGGATCTATTGAAACGTCAATATTGAGATGAAAATTTGGATCTGTCAGGAACAATGTCATTTGAATTTCTTCCACATTACACAACTTATGAGGCCAACAAAATAGAAAATCCTCCTCTTTGCCAAAGATTATCAAGACGTGTTTATTATATAACAATCAAACTTTAACTTCACTTAAAAGAAAAATTTTACTAAAAGTGTTACTTATTATTTCAATGCTCAAAAAGCCATTTGGGAATTTCTCAATCAATGTTATCCTAAATTAGTAGCTCTATTTCCAATTTCCTCCTCTTCAAAGATAATGTCTTGTTCCTCATTGATTGTTGTTTTATATTTGATTTAAATTGGGCCTAGATTGTTATGATTAACGAATAGCTTGCAAAGAAGAGGTTAAGGGAGGAAAGTTCAACTTAAACAAGTAATTTATTTGAGTAGCTCAGATGTTAAATTAAGAATCTCAACTAGGTTGAGGCCATACCATTAATTCTAAGCTCAATCTATAATTTGTATACCACTAATTAAAACTCAATCAAAACATAGACCTATTTACCAATCACTTGTTATCGAAAACCCATTATCTGTAACTCATCAAATATTGTTTATTTCCGATTAAAATAATGTTAAATTAATTAGCACCATAAACTCTTATATCAACTTGGCCTAATAGTTTGAGGTACACCAAATAATATTTTATATTGTATTTTCTTACTATAAATTTGCATGTGTGTGTGTGTGTATATATATATATATCTTTATTGCTACATATTAGTTTAAAAGTATGAGTTAAGGTTTCATAGTTGTGCTCGATTGCTCACCGTCACCTTAGATTTTTTAAGATTTAGTAAGTTAGGAGTTATTTCATACCAAGACTTCAAATCATCAGAGTCAGTGCTTTAATTGGACGATTTTTGTTTTGCTTTTATAAATATTAATAGTTGAGTTGTTATTTCAATTCTTGATTATAAGTTGTACTCTTTTATAGTTTTTATGGTATAGCTATTTGTTATGCCGGTCTTTTGAAATTGAATTTTATGTTCACTTCAAGTTGAACTTGAGTTATAATTTCATTTCATAATTTGATAGTTATAATTTTTATATCCAAGATTATTGTTCTAGAAGTAATTAACTAATATCATTATGCTAGTATTCTAGCATGAATAATTCGATTTGTTAGTAGATTGTGGGATATTTAGAATTTGTTTCTTTTGTGGATGGTAAAAAGAATTGGATAAAATCTTTATGTAGCAAGAAGATCCACGTGGGGAATAGTAGCATGCTTAGAGAAGCCTCACATAGAACACAAACGAGTTAATACAAAGGCAATTAATAAACACTTTTCATGATTTACGAAGCACAAATGCTATACATTACAAATATCATATATAAAGGCTTTTAATAGAGAGTAAAGATATCATAATCCAAGATTAAATATGAAGGTTAGAAATGATCAAAATGAAGTTTAGATTACAAAGAATTACTTGGAGAAAAAAATCTTACTTATTCGCAAAGTTGTTGCAAAAAGCACCCTTATTGTCACTTTTTGTGATACGAAAATGAAAATATTAGCTTATTCTCAATTGAAAGTCATGTTATTCATATTTATTAATTAATTATACCTTATTTTATAATTGTAATTTTTTAAAAAGTTTTCACAAAGTGAGCAACAAGTTGTTTGTAGTGTAATGTTGTGTTCATGCTATTTTGATTAAAAATTCACAAAGTGGCTGTAAGTGCATATATTACCATGTATTTTTGTTATGTAAAGTATATCATACAAATATAATATAGGATATTGTAAAGTATGATGAACACACATCATGCATTGTTAAAAGAACTCTCAAGTTTTCATAGTAGCATCATGTACAATCATGATAGTCGTAAAAGTATAATCCCTTTAAGACTCACATATATACAATTTATTTAAGGATTGCACACATTCTTAAATTTGGTTATTTATGTACAATGTAATATTGCAAAAATGTAAAAGGCTATAGGGATTTTATGGACTTTTTAAAACTACGATAGTTTGATTGTGCCAATATGATGGTACGTGCTTTTCTAGCAATGGCTTATGATCTTTAGGATAAATTTATTACACATATGTATGATATGCAATTCATTGATATTGGAATTATGGCAATTTCTTATAGTTCTATGCTTTCGTTAACATGGCTAACATTGAGTATCATGATGTATGTTAAATCTATGACTTGTCTATTTAACCAATAATGGTTTTCAAACCAATACTATGAGACCATATTATAACATGAAGATCCACTTGGGGCACAATGGCTTGCTAAAAAAAGTCTCACAACAAACTCAAATGAGTTAATACAAAAGAAATGAGATAAGTTTATTGTACTCACTTTCCAAATTTATTAAGTACAAATGCTATACCTTATAATAATAGTATAACAAAGCTTTAAAAATTTGAGTTAAGATCTTACCAACCTTTTTGAAATATGAATGTTACAATTAAATGATCAGAATTATGATCATAAGGAATTAGCTGGAGAAGAAATCCTAGAAAATATACATGCAAAAACTAGCATTTTGTTTTTCCTTTTAATGATATGGAAATGAAAATGTTAGCCTATTTTTAATTGATAGCCACGTTATTTATATTTCTTTACTAATTAAATCAAATTTAACAGGCTATAATGGCGTAATTTTTTTTATAAGGTGATTACCTAGCTATCAGTGGTGTCCTGTTAAGTTCATGGTTTTATGATTAAAATTCATAAGCTAGTGATAAGTGAATCAAAATGAATCATAAAATTAACTTCATATACTACAGATGTATTTGAGTTATGCAAAATATATCCTACAAGTATAATATTGGATACTATATAGGATAATAAATGTATAGAAAACATTTTTGAATAATTTCCCATTTTGAAGACATTATGATTTACAGACATGATAATCGTAGAAGTATGAACTCTTTAAGACACTTATGTACAAGGTTATAAATGATCAAACTCATGTAAAAAACGATAGTCAATGAACAATGAAAATTTGCACGAACTTCTATCACCCTTGGGTTAGTTTGTACTTTCTACAGCTATTATAGTAAGAATTTTCCAATTGAATGGAATGTACTTTTGAGCATTGAATTATCTATAGGGTAATTTATTGCATATGTGTATGATGTTTAAGTCATTGTCATAAAAAGTTATGATTAGTTCATCATAGTTTTATTGTTGTGTTAATCATACATATATTATATCACATCATTTATGTATGATTCAACTATCTTAATCTTATCCCAAGTCATTTGAAGTCTTCCTCGCAAGAATGTACATCATAATCCTTCATATTGTATGAAACATGAGAAGCTTTAACACAAATAACAATAAGTTGTCTCATCCATATCTAACATCTAGTATCACGATGTATGATAATGTCATAATTGGTTTATTTAAGTGAGAATGGTGTTCATACCCATATGATGGGACCAGAGTAAATATACAAAAAATAATACTATCTATGCTTCACTTGGGGCATAGAAATGGAATGCAGGCTATACTACTACAATGAGGGATGTACTTTTGTAAAATTAAAAAATAGGTTGCAATTATGTTCTTTCAACTAGTTTATTTCAAGGCACAAAAGTTTAGTTTTAGTCTTAAGATTTGTTTGACTATATCAAAATCAAACTAATATTACTAATTTGTATTATTCTCCACTTTGACACATTAGAGGGAAGATTAAAAAGATGGTATGATTGAGTTAAAAGAATACGACACATTATGTTATAAAGTAATTAAGTAAAGCTTTAATATTAAAACCACATTAGGTAATAGATGATGAGCTTTGTAAGGCCAACCACTAGACCAAGAGCCAAATCTATTGGTGACCTGGTTTGAAAGGTATGCCATGTTCTTGAACAATGCCACCTAAAACTTGACTTCTATTAAATGTGATTTTTCTATTTCTCTTTCAATCATTAAGCATTAATTCTATGTTGACTACATCTTTTGCAAATGATTAGTAGATAATGCTCTTGCCTATGTTCTCCTCAAACTATGCAAGACATTTATCAATCTCCCTAAGATGATTGCATAAATTTTGCTAAACTGAAATTTATGCTAATGTTCAACACATAAAAGTATGCAAATAATTGAAAAGATAAGCTTTATTAATATAAAAAAATATTAAATAAAATTTAGTATAAAGTAATGTTGAAAAACTCCCCTTATATGAGAGCTTAACTCCCTTTCAATTCAAACATTATTCTCCTCCCTCTTTTTGAATCACTCAACATGGTTGTAAATTCCAAAGGTTAGCCAAATTCTAGTGAAGTTGTTGATGGTAAAGGTTTTGCAAAGATTTCCACTAATTGTGCTCTATGTGAAAAAAACCTAGAGCATCATCCCTCTTTTCAAGTAAATCTTTGTTGATGTGGTTCCTATTATCAATGTTCTTTAGATAGGAATGTTGAACAAATCATTTTAGAGGCATATAACACTACAATGTCACAATGGATTGCTAGATTTGTGATGGGATAGTAATTTTCTCAAAGTTGTTACCTAATCTATATAACTTGAGTCCCACTACTACCAACTAAATTTTTAGATTCTATTGTAAAAAGAAAAACGTGAATTTTCTTATTTGAAGCCCATGAAATGATTGACTACCATGAAACCAAAATTTAATAGATGTATTCTTATTTTAAGTGCTACTCGAAGAACATGAACATCTCTATTTGTAACTAAATCAAAACCTATTTCACATCTAGTATAGGAATAGGATATTTAATAGTTTTCTTCATAGCTTAAATATGGGATTCCTCTAGATTGGCTTAACATTTGATATAGAATTCCTAAAAAACACAAATCTAGGCATACTATATTGAAGGTAAAATAATTAAATAATAATCCCTTTATACATCTTCACTTCAATTGGCAAATTATTCTCTTTTATTTTCCTTATCATGTTCATTTCTAACTTTCCCTTTAATTTCATTATCTAATGGTTCATCATCAATGCTTAATTATTCAAGCTTCACAATTTGATCAAATAGTCCTCGACTACTATATCAACTACAGGGAGACTTACAAAATCTCACATGAACAGTTTTCTTTATAACTTGAATTCTATTTTTTAGTAGTCTATATGACTTGCTATTCATGTAGCATCTTAGGAAAAGTCCATCATCAAGTATAGGATGAAGATTATATAATTTTTATTTGCATTAATAAAAAAGGTATTCAAGGAAAACACATGTAAGTGAGATATTTTTATCTGTTTATCATATAATAATTCATAAGCAGCAACCAAAAGTAAACCCTTATAAGAACTCTATTACATGCATAACTAGAAGATTAATTACATAAGCACCAAAACTCTTTGGTACATTGTGCTCACTAAACATATGCATAGTCCTTTCTAGTAATGTTTGTTTTCATCTCTAACCTACATCATTATTTTGAGGTTTTCTAGATTATGAGAAAGTTTATGATATTCAATTATGATTAAGATATTCCAAAAATAATGTTATTACATTCTCTTCTTTTGACACTTCTAATACATCCTAGGGATAAATTAAGGTTCATTTGTGATCTACTGACTAAATGTGTAAATTATTCAAATGCCACTTATATTATTAATGAACAACTTAAAGGTATTTCATGAATAGTTATGAATTATCACAAAATCATACTTCCCTCATCCAAGAAGATGTAGATGAATGGGTTGCCAAATATTTCTTAGTGTATCAGGTCTAATTGTTCTCTAGTAATCAATTGCATTATGATTCAATTGAGGCTGTGTTGTTTTTCAAATTAGCATTGCATGCACATAGAATCATCATTTAATAAAGATTAGGTAGACCCCTAACAAAGTAATACTTTGAGGTCTTCTTAAGTGTTGACAAGTGAAGTAAAAATAACCTACTATGGCACAAATCAACTCCATTCACTCATGATGTATATTGTTTTAATCCACTTGTTTTAACAATCTTGAAATGTATTACATAATTACACTTATTTATGAGTGATACATTGAATGGTTTATTATTTCTACTTAAAATAATTTCTATAATTTTGAACAAAACCAAAAAAAAAAAAAATAGTCACATAATTGTCTAATGCTATGAAGATTGTATTTAAAACCTTGCACAAATAGTATGTTTTTGATATTTGTGTGTGTTACAACATGTTTTAGTTCACATGACCATTGACTTAGAGTTTTCTCCAAGTTCAACTTGGACACCATCATATTACATCAAGAAGATGAATAGTTAAGTCACTAATCATGTTCCTTGATTAGGAACTATCAAAATTTAGTAAATCTTCACTAGTCACGGATGGAAGTCAAGTATACAAAAGTAAACCGCTTTTTTGATTTAAGGACTCGAATCCTCTTAGATCTAGTTGTCCTAACATTAATATTATTTAAACTATCTCTTCTTACCCAAATATGTCTTACAAACTTAGAGTGAATATTATTTTTAATCTTACAGCAAGATATATTGTGTCCATGTTTCAAAATATTGTTACGTTTGAAATAGGTAGCATAATAAATAAAGGATGAATTCATCACAATATCATTGGAATAAAAAGTAGCGATGTGCATGATTTTTTTAAACTCATTCAATTAATGAGCTAGCATAGTTTTTGAATTATCAAATTAGCTAACTCTACCCTAGTAATTTTTTACTTCAATTAAATAGTTAACAGTAATATGATTTAAAGGTTCACATAATAGTAAATAGTTTGCTTTTTTTCTTTCAACATATTGCACAAGAGGCAATGTTTCTATATTTATTACAAATTTCTATGTAATTCTTCTCATAACAAAGATTAGAGGAAACATATACCACATTATCATTACAACACTAAGTCAAATAAGGATTTCTTTTGTCTCTTCTATCTTTTAATAAGGAATAATTATAGTGATTCCATGTAATCTCCATAGGATTCTACTTTATCTTCTAACTTCTTAAAATTTCAACTACCTCTTTATACATAGCGATACCAAAATGATTGTATACATGCATTTTGCATCCTTGGAACACACGTGCATCATTTTGTTTTCATCTCCCCTCTCTAGTTTCTTACCTATATTGAATCTTCTACTTGTAACACATTTTTGAAATAAAGAAGACAACCTTTACAGGTTAATGCCAACTTATAAGTGGAATATGAATCTAATTTTTTTGTGCTTCATTCTTTTCCTTTTTTTCCACATTTATAAATAACTCTTCTATTTGTTTCCTCACAAGCATCATTTCATTTATTAGATGCATATCCATGGGTTCATCAAGTCAGAGGGCAAATAAATCAATTGTAGCTTAATAGTAGTGACCAAAGGATCATATTAATTTTGGCACAAATATCTTGCAAAAATTTTCTAGAATAGAAAGCTTTCTGTTAAAGCTTGACTAGACTTTAATAATGTTAGTAAATTTAATGCACACAAACTCGTTACATCGACAAAATGCCATAAGATATAGTTCATAATCATTAATTTATATATTGACTTTGCTCTCTAATACCTTGGAGATCTCCTAATAGGTGATCCTCCAAGTTATTCCAATTTTCATAAGGTTTTGCAAGACTAATTACTCTATTACATTTGAGGTAGAAAGACCACATTGTAATATATTGACTTATATTGGCAAGTCATTAGTCTAGTAAGATCTTGTGTTTGTCCTTTAGAATAAGCTCACTATTTTATTTTCTTATGCATTCACTATTAATAGGTTTAGTAGCAAATATAAATCTTTGTTCAACTTTTTTATAAACATCTATGTCTACTCGCATATACCTTGTAGCTAACATACACCTTGTAGTTATGCATGATATGTTGTACATAGACGTTCTCATGCATAGCTACATGGTCTATGTTCAATGCTAATTATTTTCAACTTCTGATAAACTAATTTATGAAATTGATATCTTAAGTTCCTTAATGTACAGTCAAGAAGAATACTAAAATTGGATCATTCCTTAATTATGCTCATTGTCCACACCTTTTTACCTTTTCTTTGAGACGAGAATTTGTTTAAATTAATTAGAAGTAAAATTTGAAATTCTACAATTTCTTTGTCACGAAGCAATAAGAACATAGTCCTTGTAGCTATGAAAGAGAAGGAAATTTCAAATTGGAAATAATCGACATTGTCTTACTATTAACTTAGGGTGAGGATGCTTTAATTATGCTCTATAGGCGAGTAAACAAAAATTAATCAATTGCATCAAACATGAATTTTTTCCTTTCAAAGTAACCCATCATCCATGCTTTTCACACCAAATAGCAAATGATGATAGGGCAAATCAATGCTAATAAACCATTTTGGGTAGGATTTTTCATAGTCCATAATGACTAAAGTGTACTATACTATATCATGATGTGTGGTCACCCCTAAGTTCCACTCAAAACAAATCAAAACTCTATCAACAGTTAAGCAGGACAAGAAGAATTAGATTAGATCATCTTCATGATCATAGAAAAGATGTTTAGGAAGTAATTGAAAACTAAACATCATGGGTGCAGAGGGAAAAGGTAGAATTCGATTACATTTGTACTATAAAAGAAAAGGAATTTTGATTGGAATTTGCCCATTCAAGAGAATTTAAATCTATTGGATTATCTCCACAAAACTTATTGTAAGCTTTAGTTGAGTTGAAGTTTCCTATACATATTAGAGGGAGCACATGATTTCTTAGATATTGGTATCACCCATCATTTTTTCTTTTTTATAAGGGCATTACCTACCATTTGATATTAATTAAAAATTTTCTAGGTTATTCTAGTACTTGTTTCTCATGAATGTTGCTTATATTATTTTGGAATTAAAGAACAACCGCTACAATTTTCCATGTAAACACCTTTATTCTTCTTACAACGTTTTGTATTCCTAAACAATATTCCTTAAAAAGTTTTGTTGTTATGTAATGAAGTATAATTAAAGCAAAACGGTAGCACATTTTTAGAGGAATTATTTAATGGCCATTTCTAACCATTGTACAATCATTTTTGGTAGATATAACATAGTTAAGAAGTCAGTTCGTTTGAAATTTATAACACACACTCATAATGAGTATCGACTCGTTAACTTTTACTAACCATTAATTATTCCAACCATTTAATTTTTGGTAATTCAAATCAGAGTTAGGTAACAAGTTTTAAAGTATTGAATAACATCTATAGTTTTCTGATATTCTTCATCAATCTAGTTTCCTCTCTTGTTTTTTCTTATTGCTAGAAAACTTAGATCTTTTGTCCAAGATGGGTAACTTAAAGTATGGGACCTTGAGTCCCCTTCCATCTACCAGTTCAATTCTACTTTTTTTCTAATGAATTTCATCTAAAGCATGGAAACAAATTAAATCTACTTGTGAGTTAGACTATTTAACTAAATTTTCATCTATGAGGCGTTTGTCATATTGCTCTTTTTATGACAACATGGCTTATCTTACTACTTTGCCTCAACTTCTCCATTCATTAACCATCTTTTTTCTATTCATTGCATCTTTAACAAAAGATTAGTTGATAATTTTCTAATGTTTTTATCATGAAACCTTATATCCATCATAATATTTTTTTAGAAATTATTTGTAGACTCCCTGGGGCAACCAAATTCACTTATCCATTAATGAATCTTCAAATGTAGTGTTACGTGTTGAAATACCAACATAATGATAACTCAAAAACATCAAAATTTGTCATCAAGAATATAAAAATCATAAAAATTAAATGTTCAAATGGCGTAAAAAATTAGGTCCAATTTAAAATGAATATAAACATATAGATACAAAAGTCCACAAATAATATTTCACTACAACCCAATGTACATCAATAAATATAACTAATACTCAACATCTAAATAATGGCACAACTACAATTAAATAAAAAAATTTTGAGAAAAATGTCATCCAATAGTTGTACTAACCCTTATTATCGCATTTCTTGCATGTAATGGCTCTTATCTACTTGAACCAAAAAATATAATGGAGAGTTAGTCAAAAAGCTCAACATGGAATCTTTGCTTCATATCATAAGATTAGCATGAAATAAAAAGGTGATATTCATATGTCATAAAGCCACTAGTGATGATGATGATGATGAAATGCCTGATAATGGGCAAATGTAATTCTTTAAATTTTAAGGATGAAATCAAAATTAAAGGACATTATCATACCATCATTATTTGTACATATTTGTACCATAGTTGAACATCGCAGGTTTCCTCTTTTTTGAATTTGAATTGAAATGCATTTAATCTTTGAATGTTGAGAAATTTGTATTTTTATTTTTTAATATTGAACCTAAAAGATGGAAAGAAGAATCATATGAATGGCTAGCCTTATGAGATGATGTATGGTATGAATTCTTGATAAGAATAAGACAAATACCTTAAAGGAAGAGCTTTACAACTTCTTTATACACTTAAAAAAAGTTGTACAACATAAAGATAAGTAAGAAATTCTTTAAATCAAGGAATGGTTTACTTTTGATTTTTGTGAGCAACGAGCTTAAAATAAAAAAATTTATCAATTGTTAAGAAAATGCTTTGATTTTTAGTATTCTTAAAATAGTCTATTAAGCCTTAAGATGTGGTTTTGATAGATTTTAAAAAAAAAGCCAAGAACACATATGGAGACTAATCAAGAGAAACTTAGGGGGGAAGAAGTGATACTTGATAGAAAGAAACAAAAAGAAAACCTAGACCAGGGCAAGTGCTCTACTAATATTACATGGTATGATAATCCTTGAGATTATAGATTTAATGTAGTTAAAATCTGTACAAAGAGAAATTTGATTACATTACTAAATTATCATGTGCTGACCCTAAAAAATGGTTATGGACTTTGTGTGTCTACCTAGTACTCGAAGTAATTTGTGAGCTTGTAATGGACATCTTTTAATTATGTCATTGTCAAGTATTGTAAAAATACAATTCATATTCCTTACTAAAATCATACCTGAGAATGTAAGATGGAATATCATGAACACATTCATGCAAAGTAGAATTACTTGATTTATGTATATGCATAATCGAAAGTTAGCCTTTGAATTTTGGATATTAGCAATTATTCACTCTTAAGTGAGACAAGACTATGCAAAATTATGGTTAAAACTATATGAAATTGAAATGCATTGTTGGTTTCATTAATATGTAAGCACAATAGTTTGTTCTTAGTGTGGAAAAAGTTTTATAATATAAAAAAATCGTCATTGGTATAATTATTTAACTAAGAAGTGATATCATTTTTTAAAATTGATAACATGTTAACACTATGATCTTCAAGTAGTTCCTTTCATTTTATATAACTTAAGAATATTATAGCAATTTATTAGCACATTTCACAACCTTTATTGGTAGATACCTATCATAATGTTTTATCACCACTTGATTTGGAAGGTGATTTCAACTGAGACTTTAGACTACAAGGAAATTAAATTCCATGGTTTTACTTAGAACTTTTAGACTAGTTATTTACATATAATACATGATAAGTTGATTTAGCATGATAACACATTTAATTCCAACTTAAGTGTCATGACATGAATAGAATGTATATTTATATTAAAATGACTTGCTAAGAAATGTTTAAATTGCTACCTTGTGAAAATTAAACCTTATCTTAAGCTATGAATATTATAATAGAACATGGAAACCTTGCATATCTCTTGGGAGTCATGTGACTAAATATTTCCCTACCTCAGATATGCTTGGGCAACATGAGACATGTCATGTGTAAGTCTTATGAGTAAGGGATTTAAGCCATTAGATAAACTTGGATGGATTCTAAGGTGAGCATGCCCTTCAATTTCAAGATGGGATGCTTGGAAGGGAATTATTTTTGGCCTTAGAAAAGTGTGGGTTGGTTGGGGACATAGTTGGCTACTAAAGGGAAGTGGGTTTTTTTCTTAGGGTGCTTAAGATTAATGATGGATTCATAGATATAATGTCACGATTCATCATTGGTTAGGGATCCAAATGGAATTTACGAATTAAGAAACCCTAAGAAGTGTTACCCTATGAATGTGTGAAAATTTTAGCTATCTTTGAATAAGCATATGTAATATAAGACTTGTTATATATTCATTTGTAGAGTTTACTTTTATTTAAGAAATCACTAATGTAGGCTCCTAAGAGTGAACCAAGGTTAATAAAAGTTAATGAGGATTTGTACATCATATAGAAATTTCCTTTGGATGGTAAATCTCTTGTAACAACATATAGGAAGGTTAGAGGGCTTGGGTTAAGTCTTGGACATGTCTTGCAAAATATGGAGTTGATTATGATTGTAATGCTTGCCAAATGATCGTCTTTATTTAGTTTAATGTGGATGTTAATGACCCTAATTGGTTTTTTAAGTTGGGGATGGCATGCTAGATGCTATTGTAAAGAATGTCTAGGTAGTTGAATAGAGGCCTTAAGAAAGGATGGAATGGTTTCGGTTTGTTTATAAGGAATAATTATTATTAATGGAACCTATGTGAGCTAATACAGTGTTATTGAAGTTATAGTAGAAACTATTCTTATTGGTAAATAATATTACTAATCTAGACAAAAACTGATATGATTTGCTAGATAAGAAACGAAATTCGAATAATAATACTAAATAAGGCTAGGTAAAAGAATAATTGTAAGAAATATGGACTAGGGTTTTGAGATAGTTGATTTATGGTCCAGAGGAAACATAAAGATACTAATGTAATTTGTAATATTTGACATAAATCAAAGGTTTTATTAGTTAATCGATGGAAAATCCTTTATTTTAGATTTAGGGATGAGTAAGTCTTAGAAGCTCTAAATAATTGAATTAGGTTTGACAAATCCATAAATACTTTAATAAGGTTTAAAAATCCATTATAATGTTTAGAATATGATAAATAAGGCTTAGCATGATGCGAGTAATTCATGAAAAAGATTTTGCTATGATAATGAATTGATTTAGTGCACCATAGATCATAAATGCCACATACGAGATTGGTTAGTTATATATTTCCACTCCCATTGCTTTGTGGTAATTATATCATATGGTTGGTTGACCTTGTAGGTTTAGTGTTAAATCACTTGTTAGGAAACTCAAGGTTTTGTTGTATTATTTTTGTATATTTTGTCATACGAAGGAATAGTTGAATGTCTACTTCCATAATGAAATGTTGATGTGCCAAGATATGTATTTGGGAGTACATGTTATTAAGAACTCCTAGGTCACTAGAATTTTTCTTCATGTGATTAGCATTACTAGTTTGAGCATTAGGTCTCATGATGTGACAATAGTGTAAGTCCTTGCCATGATTCTACTGGGTAGGGGAGAGCATTAGATTGATTGCAATACACTATGCATGCCATTCGTAGAGTCATAAGTTTATCATTACCATAGCATTGTAAAAAGTGATACATGCACTGACCTTTAAAATTTAATGTCATTTATATATTCTTTTATACATTGACTTATATATCTTTTGGCAACAGCATGATACCTTTACTATACCTTGAGTGTTTTTATTACATTGCATAGGTTATTGTGCCTTACAGTTTTATAGGATCAGGGAGTTTCGAGTCATGTAAATAGACATGAGATCATCTAAGTTGGTACACCTATTGGATGACATTCCTTTTTCATTTTATGATTTGTAGCAATTGAGGTACTAGTTCTCTACAAGAATGTTAGTTATAATTATTGATGAATATTTGATCACACTAGACTATTATTTGTGGTATTTGGTCTTTCAATGTTTATACTTATTATCTATTAGATTTGGATTATGATGTTATTGAACATTGGATATTTATGGCTTTATAGGTTTTACTATGGTTAAGTATGTTTGTTAGCCATTTGATTTTATTAACATTTTCACATTTGATTATTTTGCAATTACATGTTGGATATATGGTTTTGAGTTGCACTTGTTTTTTTAAAAAAAATTTGCTAAAATTTAGTCTATCAAATCTTTAGAATGTTATTTAATGAAATTTTATTCTTTTATATGTTGACCTTTATCATCTACTATTACATTTTCTTCCTTTGTTTTGTTCATTTTCTTGTCATTAAGACTTAACTCTTATTATTTATTTAATTGATCAATTGATACTTCGCTATAATAAACTTCATAATGGGATTCATGTTTTGCATAGATTTTTTCTTCTACAAAAAACCTCTTTTGTTGTAAGATCTAAATATATCCATGATACTCCTCAACTATTGAATCACAAAAGTTTGACAAGTGCCAATCGTTACTATTAAAACATGGACAACATGATTTGAAGTTGACATTTCCATTAATCACATTAGACAAATATATCTCATCAATAGCTTTACTATTCATATTTAAACATTAACGTCTTCACTTTAATAAGGTTTACTCCATGGATGCATGTTCTATTCATTTTAGATTTCTTTGAACCACATCGATGTGTCTTGACTCTACTTCAGATATGTATTCTCTAAGAATAAAAAGTTAACATGATCATATTTTCAGCATGGTGCATCACATTAGAATGTGCTTCTACAACACATCACTTACATTGTTTCACATTGCAATGCTATGGTTCTCTTTCATTCTTATCTAAAACAAGTACATTGTTTATGTGTTGTTACTACTCTATGTTATATTACATCATTCTTTTATGAAAGCTCCAATTATTGAAAAAGGAAAATATGATTCACATTAGAATTTTATGAAAGCTCCACTTATTTACACAAATTACTAGGGTGTAAACTATTATATACAAGTCAATGTCGACTAGTTTGACTAAAATAGCTAAATCAGGTTAGATCTAATTTGACAACAAATTGTATCAACCAAGAAAATTACAAAACTAGTCTCATGGAATAAATTCATTTTTATTAAAAAAACTAAAAAGATAACTTAATCAATTTGTATCAAATTTTCCCTAAATATTTCTCGCATCAATTAAAGTAAAGAACTCGAACACAAATACAAAAAAGGTGTGACAACATCAGCTTTCTACTAGATAGAACTTCATATGATGAAACATTAAGTATTGCTATCCAAGTGCTCATAATGAAGAACATGAATAAAAAACTCCATTTTAATTACAAAAACATACAAATAATTGTTTTTTAAAATTCATTACCATTATCACTTTTAATTGAATCTATGTAAAGGGCAAGTTCTTTTTTTGACTAAGTGTCACACTTGACTTTCTAACAAGTTGTCATATATATAATCCCTAGTGCAACCTAACCCATATATAATCAAGGCACATGGCTAGATTGCATGTCACTAATTAAGCTTGATACTCAAACTAGAAGTTGTGATTCCATAATAAAATCACCGTGCTCATAGTACGCGACCAACAATGAGCCATAACGCTTAACTATTTTATTGCCCAAATGATTCAAGGACTCGTTCACCTTAGACAAAGGTAGCATACCAATATACACAAATATATACATAGTAAAAAAGAAACAATAATTAAAAAAAGACATAGACATATGTACAAATCATGAATCCACAACAAACTCCATCATAAGAGATAATATAAGATAAAAATATTAATCTTCTAAAGTAATGTCTAATACAACCCAATGCCCATCAACTTACATTATCAAATTCAAAATAAACAACATCACTACTACAAAAGTAAAAGTTGTAAACATAACTAATAAATAGCTAGATACTCAATCAGATGGCCATAATTTCTAGCTCCTAAGCGAGCTATTATATCCCCAGTGCTACATGTCAAAATAACAGGACGGTGAGCCTAAGCTCAATAAGAACTTTATAGGTCACACTAGAGAAATAACATGTAGTGACTTTGTTCTATATCTAATATATAAAGATTAGATATGTCAATAGAAGTTTATGAGATTACTAAGTTGATATAATGCATAAGTTTATCATGCAACTAATTAGAGTATATAGTAAAGAAATCTAATTTCCTTTTTTAAACTAAGAAAATTACATATTAACCAATGATCACTAATCTAACACTCCCACCAAAGTCTAACCACTAGTAACTTGAGGGTCCAAAATTAAGGAATGTTGCATCCACAAATCTTATCATAACCAAGATCATCTAAATAGACATCTCGATCTTAATTCAACCAAATCAACCAATTATACAAGTAAATTTAGGGTTTCCAAAAGCACTAAATAGGATTAATGGTGATCTATTTGTTATCTAGAAATTTTGGAGTTACTTTTAGACTATTTGGGGCACCCTATAATGCTTAGATGTTCCACATATAGATAGTCTTTATTGTTAACTTTATGAAGGGTCATATATAGAACTTCTAATCTTGACTAGGCTACTACTTTATCGTTTGCTCAAAGCACATTAGCCATGTCATAACTAATCTTTTAAACCTTTGTTCACATGACTTCAACAACTAACTTTCTTTCTTAGTTGGAAAACCTGAGCCATATTGATTCCATAGACTACTATCTAAAGTGACTAAAAATGGTCATTATTTGCCTTACCAAATAATCCATTTCATGCCTGAGGTTTACAAAATATCACAAGAATATTTGATGCTTTATCTCAATATAATATTAATTCTATGGCCAAAACAAAGCTCTCTCTCTTACATAATAATTATATATGGTTTGATAAAGAGTCTCTCATATCTAAGGCCTTAGACATAGTGTTGTCATGGATGCCTCATGTGCTTTTGTTCTTGTCTCAATCTTACCTCATTTTTAGATGTATCTAAGCATTTTTTTACGAACATTAATTCAATTATCGATGTAATTTATGGTCTCTTTTAAACAATAATTTCCTTATCTAAGGTACCATAGAGTTTCACATAAACCCCTAAATGTCTTGTCTAAGGAACCACTGGATTTCATGTAGACTTTATATTTCATATCTAGAACATCTTTCGGTATCATCTTATCCATAATGGTCATATCTAGGGCACATCAAGGTTTCATCTAAGCCTTAATGGTCCTATCTAAGAAATGTTACTATTTCTTTTTATTCTTGAAGGTCTTATTTATGGTGATTTATGGTTTCATCTAAGTTAATAATAACTCATTTCCATAGGCTACTCTAGCCTTACAAATTTAAAGCTTTACTTTCTAAAGCTTCAATGAACTGCCTCCATTAAATTTGAAGCTAATCATGGGATTAGTCATTTCAACATGATAATAACTACAAATTTTAAGCTATCCATAACCTTAAGAAGTTTTACCCAAATCAAACTTGTTCTTGTCAGCCTAACAATAACCTCAAGCAACTAAGCCTTCTTCCAATGCTTAAAGAGAGCTCTTCCAAGCTTTCTATTTGAAAATCACGAATAATAACTCACCTTACAAATCATCAAAATACACATAAGGTTTAAGACATGCCTCTTATGATATAATCAAGTCATGTCACTAGCTTCTCAAGTTTAACCTAGGCAAGGAAATAATTGGCTGAAAGAAGTCCTTAGTATTGGACTTTGTTTTCAAGTATTATCCTAATGTTCATTGTCTATGCTAAAGTTTAATTAAATAATATTGACTTTTAGCAACTTCTTCATTAAGGTCTCATGTTTTTAAGTGTATCTTCTCATCATTCTAGGGCACTTAGTTTGAAAATTAAGGTCATCATGGCTAAATAGGGTTATCTCAAGCAAGCAAGGTATACTTTACAAAAAAAATTCTATGAATTTTATCACATTTTTAATAGAAGCCCCTTTCACAAAACATAAGAACTTGACACAATTGGTAAGAATAATTTATAGAAAAATAATAATTTTGTTCAAGTGTTTTTCTAATAAATAGCTATCAAGATTACGACTTTCCTATACATGGATTTTAATCATAAACTTCATGTAATACAATGTACCGAAAGAACCAAGTTGCACGCAGAGCTTAAATTTAAAATCTACCTTTCTTAAGTAAGTGAACCTTGGTAATGTAGATTTGCCAAATTTCAAAATTTGTATAAGATTTCATGAATCCTTAGTAGATCTTTATTTAATTACTCATTTGACCATAAATCCCTAAAAAATGTAGGAATGAGAGAATATTTGAGATTCCTTGACCTATTTATATAATCATGTGGACATTATAAATGATATATCTCAAGCACTTTTAGCAAGTACCATAAAAAAAATTTACACACTTTGGCTAACCATGACTTATATAGTTTAGAAAAAACAAAGTGTTGTAACATTTAGTGACTAAATGTGCAAAGTTTTCAAAAACCTAATTCTCCTTTCTTAGAAAGATCATTAAAGTTTATCACAAAAATTAATCTACCAAAACTAACACATATTACTTATCTCCTAGACTTTTAAGTTTGACTGGACCAACAATGTATAGGTGTAAGAACTCTAATGGTCTTCTAGCACTTATTTCCATTGAAAGTATATGTAAATTATTTTAAAAGTTCTTAAGATCTATAAACAAGGTTGTCACATTAACGGACAATATGTATACCTCAAATTATATCGTACTAAATCATTTTCTTAAATGAAAAGTTTCTTAGATGAAAAGTATTGTGAAATAATAAAGGAAAAGAGTACAACATGAAGAATAAGTTGAAGTAATAGAAAATAAGTATGACCAATAATTTCAAGAATAAAAAGTACCATAGGATAAAGAAGGTTAGATATAGGAAAGGTTGTAAACGAAGAAGAAAAAGAACAACAACAATAGTAAAAAGAATATAATTAATTAAAAATAATTAATTTAAACAATATAAAGATTTAAAGAATAACAATTATTCTTATTATAATAAATATGATTGTCTAATATGATGAGGAATTAATTATAGGAATTATTGAGATGGATACAAAGTGAGAAGGGAACAATATTAGAGAGAATATAGGGAGAGAGAGAAGATAAAAAAGGAGGAGAGAATGATGGGAGTAAAAAGTATGTGAGACGGAGAGATAAAGAGAACGATGGACTGAAGAGAGGAAATATGAACTGAGCAAAAGTCTGAGAGAGATAGTAGAAAGCTAAACAAAGGAATTGAAGGTTAATAAAGAGTAAGAAGGAATGAGAAAATAAATAAGTTTATAAAAGGAGATGTGAAGAGTGAGAAATAAGGGATGGAGAAGATAGGGAGACTTAGTGAGTTGGAGAGAGCTCCAAAGGTTAAACCTAGAAATGGTGTGGTAGTAAAAACAAGAAAGATTGATAATAGTAAAGAATTTTATTGAGAGAGATAGAGCCAATGAAAGGAAAAACTAAGATAAATACTCAGGTAATAAAGAAAGATAAAGTGTTAAATAAAGTGTAAAACACTAAGATAGTGGTAAAAGGAGGAACATAGGTAAATACCTAGAAATAAAGGTGCATAAAAGAGAGAGTGAAAGGAGACAAAACATAAGAAGTAAAAGTAAAAAAAGAGAGAAAGAAGAGAGGAAAGTGGGAAGAAGAAGGTAGTATCTTTTGATAGAGAATGTGAAGGATAGAGGTAGATAGATGAAGAAGAAAGTAAATAATGAGAGTGAGAGTAAGGTAAATTGATGCGGAGTGAAGGAAAAATATAGTGTGGTTAGAAAAAAAGCGAAGTAGAATGGTAAAAAAGGCTAGACAATCCAATAGAAAACGTAATAAAAAACTAAATCAATGATCACATGCTGCAACATTATTATATGAATAATAAATAAGAATTAAGTTTTATTTTAAAATTAGTTGTTAATTGATTGTAATTATTTACTATTACAATAATAAAAATGTTAATTCTTAAATGAAATAATTATATGATATCATTGCTTAAAATATAATAATTATTAATTTTTTATAACGACTTTTCTTAATTATGAATAAATTTTTTTTTAAATATAATAGTAGTTACATTTCACTTAAAATTCCTTGGAAGAATTATATCTAGAAACTTATTGAGAAAATTTTTGAATTGTTTTTTTATTCAAAAATAAACTTAAAAATTTACTAATTAATTTTTATTTATTTTAATTATATATTTGGATAATAATTATAATTGAAATTTAATTACAATAAGTTTTAATAAACATTAACTTTATAAATTGTTATTATTATTCTTATCATAATTGTTATAATAATCAATTTTACTATAAACTTTATCTCATTTTTTAAGCTTTTTTTATTTTCGTTAGTTATATTACTATGAAACTATAAATCACACATATTTGTCCAATATATCATATTGATTTCATTAAGTTATTTTTCTTCAATTTATCTCATTTGCACCTTAATATATATTTTCTTAATAATAAAATAATATATTTTTATTATTTTTAGTTATTTACTTTGGTAACTTGTAGTAATTCTACGAGTGTTCATCATTATGGAAACAGTTATTGGATTGTCTTTGATGAGTTCTTTTCAAATAAATATTTGTTTTAAGAATTTTTTATTTTTTTGCTTGGATTTAACATGATTTATGATGTATTTTGATTGGATAAGATTTAATGATTGAGGTTGTTACAATTAATCTCCTTAATATCATGGAAGAAAACTTTCCCATATAATTTATTTAATATTTGAAATATTCTACATTGATTTGGTTATATTATTATGAAACTCTAATTCTTGTCTAGTGTGACATTTATATTTCATTAATTTGGTTTTTAATATTATTTCAGCTAAACTTATTTGAGCTTGAATGGAGATTTATTTATTTCAAATAACCTAATTGATATGAAGCAAACATATCTGGTCTCATTTTTGATGTGCTTTGTCAACATAAACATTTATTTTTGCACTACTAAATATTTTATTTTGAAGCAATTTGGCTTGTTTTGAGATATTTTAAACCATACCTAATATGATGATTTTGGATGTCTATGGATCTTCTTAACATCTTAAAATATAATTATCTCTTAAATTTATCTCATTTTAACAATAATTTTTGCTTTGATTTTGTTATAGTAATATATATCTCTAAACCTCCTATCATGTGACCTTTATATTACATTCATTTTATTGTATTATTTTCCATCAATTTGAGATAAAATGAATTTCGTTGGATCATCCCATTATACTAACTATTAAATCTACATTTTTGGGCTCATGATTTGCAAATCAATCTTCGTAAATACTCATTGTTTATATTTTATTTCTTATTTCAAAAAGTTTTGACAAGCTTTAGGAGACATTGAGATTCATACCTGATTTGATAATAAAGACTAGTAAACTTGATCTCCATATTATCATAAATTCTGGCTTTCCCATGTATGGTATCCCATTTATTCAAATCATATGCTATGACGTGGTAATGTTACAATGAGACTCTAATTCTACTCTCTTATGTCCTTTACATCAATTTTATTTAGTTAACTTACATTACCTAAATTTTTCTCTACTTAGCTTTATTATATATACTTGAAATTAAAATATTAATTTATTAATTTTTATATTTGTTCACTTTTAAAATTCATAGTATTTCAAAATGTTGTTTGGCAAAAATAATGTAAATGTTGTTGACCTTTCCCCTAAGAGTTCTATCTAATTAAGTATTTATTTTTTCAAATATTTAATTAATTAAGTGTTTATCAAGCTTTACATTGTATTTTAATTTGTGCCTTACTCGATCGTCGAAGATATCACACTTGATTTGCTTAAACTATATAATATATCTTTCCCATATAACTAATTATTTTGGCAAAAGTTTTTTTTGGATTGGTTATATTTCCACATAACTCTAAATCTCTTATCAGTTGAACCTTATATGATATTGATTTTTTTATATGACTTTACTTCAATTTATCTTATTTCAACTTTAATATATATTTACTTAGCATTAAAATAAAACTTTATTATCATTTTTGCTAACTTAAATTATCAATTTCCACGAACTAAAAATGATATGATTTAGAGGTGAAAGGAACATTATTGAACTGAGCTCACTATATTATATCTTAATAATTACACATTTTTTAATTAAGCTAAATGAACTATGTCCATTTAATTATCAACTCTTTATTATGAATTACTTTTGTTTTGGGATTTTGGCACCCTTTATGAGTAATTTTGATTTAAAAAACATTGTTATAAAAAATCATTTTATTATTTTAAAATTCAATTTTCCTATATAATTTATCTCTTTTATAAATATTTTTTAATTTTTTTGGATAAATTATTACTACAATTCTCATATCATGTGACTTTTATATTTGCATTTTGTTTTCTATATTACTTTTCTTTAATTTATCTCATTAATGCTTTAATATATATTTTTTAGATATTAAATTAATAATTTATTATGAGTTATATATCTTTTGCTTTGGTAATTTTATAGTAATTAAAAATGGTCATCTGGTCGACATGAAATAGATGCTATTAAATGCACTCGATGAGCACTTTTCATTTAAACATTTTGCTTTTACATTTTTAAATTTTTTTCAGTTGTTGTAATATGCTTTATGAGACATTTTGATTAATACAAAATTTTATGATCCAGGTCTTACACTCGATCTCCTTAATATAGTTGAATGCAACTTTCTCGTACAATTTGCTTCATTTCTTGGAATGTTTTGCTTTGAATTGGTTTTGTTATTTTAAATTTCTAATTCTTCTCTTGTTTGACTTTGATGTGTCATTGATTTGGGTTTAAAAAATATTTTAATTTAATTCATTTGTATTTCAAAAAAGATTTCATTAAACTTAAAATAATAAAATATTAATCTTTTTGTCTTTATTTGCTAATATTTCTATGTAGCTCCAAATATTCTATTATGTGTCCTTTACAATACTTTTACATAGTTATATTACACTAATTCAATTTATCCTATTTTAATTTTAATATAAGTTTACATAATATTAATATAATTATTAATATGTTTTTTTTTTTTAATTATATAATTCAAAATTAATCAATATGTGATCTAGTAATGATGAAATAAATATTGCTAGACTCATCATAATAAGCTCTACCTAATTAAATAATAATTTTAATATTTTTTAATATTTTCTTTTCCATTATTTTGGAGCACTTTAGAAATATCTTCACATAAAAATATTGTGACATTTGAGGATATTACCTCAATTTTCTTAGTATATTGGAAAGCAATGTTCCCTAATGTTTATCTCATTTTTTCAACTTTTTCTCTTTTATTTCATTATTTTACTACGTAATGCTAATGAGCATTACATCACTTTTGTTTTATTTTATAATACATTTTTAGTTATTATCATTTGAGGTTTAATGTATGTCTACTTAATATTGAAATTATAAATTATTATTATTTATAATCATTTGCATTTTGAATTCGTAGCAATTCAAAAATGTGGCGTGATAGAAACGAAAAAACTATTGTTGGACTTGTCTCGATGATCACTAAATGATTATACATTTACTATTATATTTTTATATTAATGTTTGTTCTAGAATTTTGGCAAGCGTTATAATGTAGAATGGCTTAAACCTAATTTTAATACCAAGGATTTTACGCACGACAATGTTAATACCTTGGAATGCAACTTTCACATGTAATTGATCTCATTTCATGAAATATTTTGTTTTCATTTTGTTATGTCATTTCAAAACTCTAAATATATTTATTTGACATTTACATTACTTTAACATCATTATCTTCTAATTCATCAATTTATATCATGTTTTCCTTATTAAATATTTATTTAATATTAAAACACTTATTTATTATTACTTATTGTCTTATTTTTTTGTAATTTGTACTATTTCAAAATGAGGTCTCGTAAAGATGAAAGAAACATTATTAGAATCATTCTGATGAGCTTTATCCAATTCAATATTCATTGTTATTTTTTGAATATATTTTTTTATGATTTTTTCATTTTTTTTAAGATATTTTCTAACATACTTAATATGAAAATCAACAAGGTGTTTTAATCGATCTCTTTAGTATCTTGGAATTCACCATCTCAAACAATCTATCTTCAACTTTTTTACTTTTATTTACTTTTGTAACTAAGAAAACTAACACACCTCTTGAATGACTATTTTATTTTTCATTTTATTTATAATATATTATATTATATTCGTTTATCTCATTTTACATTTGTTGTAAGTGTTCTAAATATAAAAAATAAGTTATTATTATTTATACATATTTACTTTGATAATTAATAGTAATTCTAAACTATTTCTAATTAGAATGAAAAAAAGCTCATGAAACTCATATCAAAAGTTCTATATAATAATAAAATATGCATTATAAAATTTGAAAAAATTATTTCTAATGTTTTAGTAAACTTTATGAGCAATTTTGGTTTAGGCCAGATTTGAAAATCAAGGGTGTTATTCTTGATCTCTTTAACATCTTGAAATGCAACGTTCTCATAATTTTTATCTGATATCATCAAAGTTATTTTTGTTATATTACTATGTATTTTTAACCTCTTGTCATGTGAGGATTATATTATTTTGATTTGGCTACATTACATTACTTCAATTTATGTTATTCCTACTTTAATATATATCTACATAATTTTGAAATAATATTTTTTTATATTTATTTGCTTTGATAATTTACAGTACAACCAAACAATGTCCAATATGGATGAAACAAACATCATTGACATAGTCTGAATGAGTTCTTCAAACAAAATATTTTTTCAAGATTTTCAAAAATTTATTCTCTTTTTGGCACAATCTATGAAATATATTGATAAAAACATAATATCAAGATTAAAGATGCTGCACACCATCTCTTAAGTTCCATGGAATTTATCTTTTTGTTAGATTTGTGTCATTTCTTCAAAAGTTTGGCTTTGACATGCTTATGTCATTGTATAACTCTAAATCCCATTTTGTCTGAACTTTTTATTATTTTGATTCAGTTATTTTACATTGATTCAACTTATTTCATTTTTACTTTAATATGCATTTATTAATTTTGAAATAATAAGTTATGATTTAAGTTTATTTGTATTTGTAATTCTTATGAATTCTAAACATTTTTGATGGAGATGAAACAAATGTAGTTGGTCTAATCAATATGAGATCTACCCAATTAAATAATAATTTGTTAATTTCAATGATTTTTGTATATTGTATAATAAATTTTGATTCATGTCTATTTTAATGATGAAAGATGTTACCTAAATCACTTTTGTATCTAGGAATGCAACATTGTCATATAATATATCTTACGCATTTAAACCTTTTCCATTTATTTTGTTATATTATTATTGAGGACCAAATCACCTATCTTATGACATTATATTGCTTTTAGTTAATTATTTACTTTGTTTCAATTTATCTCATTTTAGTTTTAAAATTAGTTTGCTAAATTTTAATTTATTAATTATATATTTTTTTATCCTTTGTTTCTTTGGTAATTTGTAGCAATACAAAGTATAATTAGGTGAAGACGTAACAAATTTTTTTACACTCATATCAACATGCTCTATAATGAAATAATTAATTTTATAATTTTAAATATTAATTTTTTTGTTGTATTAGTATTATTCATAAAATTTTTAGATACAAACATGATATTATAATAAAGTATGACATGTCCAATCTGTTTTGTACCTTAAAATGCATCTTTTTCTGAAATATATGCTCTTGTTATATTACTATGTAATTCTAAATCTCCTCTTGAGTAACATTTATAATTTGTTGATTTGTTGATTTTATATTAATTAAAGTTATTTCATTTATGTTGCTATATATATTTACTTTGTATTTTAATGATAAATTATTATTATTAGTGTTTATTTGCATTTGTAGTTTTTATTAACTCTAAATGCGGTTCGATCAAGATGTAAAAGATGTCGTTGGTCTCATCTCAATGAGCTTTATCTAATTAAATATTTGTTTTATTTTCAATCATTTTGGCATGTTTTAAAAAAAATTTGATTTGTTTGATGATCAAAGATGTTATCGTAAACCTTTTTGGTATCTTTGAATGTGACTTCTCTTTTAATTTTTAGTATTTATTAAATTTCTACCTTTTACTTAGTTATGTTACTATGTCAGTCCAAAACTCTAATGGTGTTGCCTTTACATTTTTTTAGTTATATTATGCTGCTTCAATTTAACTAATTTTTTTTTTAGTATAAGATTACTTAATATTAAGATAATAATTATTTTTTATACCTTTTTACTCTGATAATTCTGATTAATTCAAAATGTAGTCTTATAAAGACAAAACAAATGCTGTCAAACTCATCTTAATGAGCTCTATTTAATTAAATATACATTTTATTATTATTTTAATTGTTTTATTTTCCATTATTTTGTGTACTTTTAAAATATTTTTTATAAAAACATAATATGATGATCAAGAAAGTTACTCTTGATTTCTTCAGTGTTTTCGAATTTAAAATACCCTATAATTTATGCCACTTTATCAAATTTTTTCCATTAATTTTATTATATTACTACGTGACACAAAATATACTGCCCTTTGAATCATAATGAATTTTATCTAATAACTTTTTCAATGTTAATATTTTTAAATATTATTTTTACTATGTTTTGGAACACCTAATGATAAATATCAATTTGAACCCTAATTAAGGATTATCGATGACACTCTCATTCTCCTTAGTATCATAAAATGAAACTTTCTCATATAGTTTATCTCATTTTCTAAAGTTTTTCTCTTTTGATTTGGATATATTCTTATGTTACTCTAGAACTCTTCTCATGTGGTCTTCACATTACTTTGTTCCAATTATATTACATCATTTAATTTATCTCATTTTAAATTTATTAGATATTGTTTTAGTAACAGATAATAATTTCTTATTATTAATGCTCCTTTAATTTTGTAATTTTGTAATAGTTCTAAAGGAGCTCCAATTGTGATAAAGCAAACATCACTTGACACATCTTGTTGAGCTCAATCTAACTAAATGTTATTTTTATATTCTTAAATATTTTTTTAAGATTTAGTCTAGTTTATCAAGGTATTAAATTCATACTTGTTTCCACTGTTGAGGAAGTTATCTCTACCTCTTTAATATTTTTGAATGTAACCTTCTCGTAAATTTATCTCATGTCTAATATTTTTTTCTTTTATTTGCTTATATTAATTTTAAGCCTTAATTCTATCCTTACTTCAATTAGCTTAATTATATTACTTCATTTAATCTTATTACAGCTTTAAAATATCTTCATTTAATCTTATTTTATGTTACTTCATAAGTCAAAGTAATTTTAATGTACTTTGCTAAACATTAAGATTAATGTTATTTGATTCAACTTGTCGAGCTGTTTTTAGTTAAACTTTCTTTTTTTTTAATATTTAGATTACCTTTACTATATTTTCACTTATTTTATGAGTCATTTCAAATCACACATCATTTTACAATCAAGGACTTTAAATTCGATCTGCTTAGCATCTTTGAAAGCAGCTATCCCATAGAATTTATCTCTTTTTTCATATTTTCACTTTGACTTAGTTATATTATTTAGAAACTCTAATTCTTCTTTTGATTTGGTTATATTGTATTGTTACAATTTATTTTAATTTAGCTTTAATATAAAGAATTTTAACATAATAAATAATAATTATATAAGTTTACTTACTTTTGTAATTTGTAATAAATCTTAATGTGGTTTAATGGAGTGAAACAAATATCATTTCACTCATGATATTCTTTATACAATTAAATATTTAAACTTAAAGGTTTAGATATTTTCATTTCTATAAATTGTCACTCTTTAAGAGGTATTTTGATTTGTTGATGGATCTTGGTACACTCAATCTTCTTTGGATCTTGGATGTAAATTTCCTAAGTAACTTATCTTATTTCTTCTAATGTTTAGCTTTAATTTTGGTTATTTTATACTGAAGCTCTTACTCTTCCCTCGGGTGACTTCAACATCATTTTTATTTTGTCATATTATAGAGCTTTGATTTGTCTCATTTGAGCTTTATGTAATTTAATAAATTTTAAAATAATGATTCTTTTTTAATATTTAGGATTTCTTAATTTGGTCATTCAAAATAATTCTAAACGAGATTTGATAGAGAAGAAATAAAATCATTGGATGTCTCAACAAGTTCTATCAAATTAAAAAAATTATTATTTTATTTATAAATATTAATTTTCTTTGTTACAAGGTATTTTTATTTATAATTAATTTAACTATCATGGATATTACTCTATATTTCCTTAGTGTTATGTAATGTAGCTTTCCAATATAATTTATCTCAATTCTTCAAATGTTTTGCTTTGATTTGTATATTTTGCCATGAAACTTTAATTCTCCTCAAGTGTGATCTTATTATCAGTTTCATTTGATTGTACTAAATTGCTTAAATTTTTCTTATTTCATCATAATTACATATTCAATAAAAAATAAAATAATAATTTATTCTTATTTATGCTTATTTCCAATGGTAATCTAGAGTAATTTTAAATAAAGTCTAATAAAGACCAAAAAAACCTCATTGGACTCGTCTAGTTGAGATCTATGCAATTAAGTAATCTTTTTTTATGTAATTCTAAATATGTTTTCTTAGGTTTTGCCAAGCTTTAAGTGAGTTTTATTTGTGTTTGATTTGATAACCTAGGATATTAACAGGATCTCCATTATATCATAAAATATAAATTTCCTAAACAATTTATTAAATTTCTTCTAAATGTTTGCTTCGTTTTTGTTATATAAATATTTAACACGATTCTCCTCTCATGTGCATTTATATATGATTGATTGGGTTATATTACATTACTTTAATTTAATTCATTTTAGTTATAGCATTTATTTACTTAATATTAAAATAGTCAGTTAATTTTACTTATGCCTGTTTACTTTGGTAATTCATAAAAACTATTAATGAGGTTCAATTAAGTGGGAAAAACATGGTTTGTCTCTTCTCTAAGAGCAATATGCAATTAAATACTTATTTTTATAGCTTCAAAAAAATATTTTCATTACTTTTAGCTCTCTAAGAAATTTTGATTTGTTCCCTATTTGAAAGTTGTGTTTGGGTTGTTAAAGCTACTTTTTATTTATGTTGAGATTCCTTCTGTTAAAAATCAATTCAATCCTTCGGTATCTTGGAAAAGTTCTTATTTGCCTGGTCAAAGAATTTTTTGTTCAAAATATAAAATAACATAGATAGGCTCTTATGTGGATATATTGGTTCAAATTAAGATCTTCTTGATTTTTAATGAGCTATCATCCTTCATAAATTTTGTGTAGAAACTTAGCTAATTTTTTGAACTTTATGATTTTTAATTTATTGTTAATTAATAATATTTTAAATTTGTGAATTTTATTTTGAATTACTTAATGTTACACACACATATATATATTTAATATTTAGTTTTATATATACATAAAAAGACAAAAGACAAATAAAAAAGATCTTATTTTTCAAGTTTGATACTACAAGATTTCTTTCTTTATATTGTCTCTTAATAAACCATTTCAAGATTTGTTAGTTTTTCTTTTTCTTTATGATCCCTAACTTAGAATTATGTTTCTAACTTGAAGGAGTTTTACCACCAAGTATGAAAAACAATATACATTGTTTGATTCTAAACTAGCACAACATTCCATAGACCAACACAAATTTAATTCTAGAAATAACTTATTCGATACAAGAGCAAATAACCACCTTAGAAACATTCATGCATCAATTAGAATATTACAGAGATAGTAATATTTTACAACTTATAAATCAAGTAGGTCTATGATAAATGACTAAAAAAATTTTGGAAATGTCCACTAAAAAAATTCAACCAACTAAAATGATAAACTTAGTGTCAAGCTATTGCACATACCTTAAATATAAGACACAAAAAGGATGATGATTTCAAGGTTAACATCGTGAAAAGAAAAGATCCTACATTTGTTGCTAGTTTAGACCCTAGAGCATATCAATGGTAAGAAGTAGGAATGGAGCATTATTTTTATTGGTACGATCCTAGCGAGAATCTAAGATATAAATTTTAAAAACTACATTCACATCACAAGTTAGATTATTTTTTCACATGTCAAAAAGTAATATTTTGATGAAGATTAAGCATTTTATTGATCATAAGGAAAAATCAAGATTTGGTGACAAGTAAAATAGGCATAAATTGCTTATTCATCTAAACTTTTGGATAAATGGTGATGCCTATCCTAAGGTTCAAAGATTGTTGATGAATATATTGCTTAATTTGAGGATTATATGCTTAGACATGTTTTACAAGAGTTATATTAAGTAGTATCGTCTTAGTTTCTAGTTGGGCTTCGAGATAATGTTAAAGTTAAGTTATTGTTGAGAAATGTTATTAGTTTAGAAATGATAGATATAGAGGACCATGATTTAAAAACATTTGGATGATCAATTCACCATACGAGGCAAATTCCTTTGATCGTTTCCTATCCTTACAGTTGTATCACTACTTCTACTATTCCTATTACTTTTTTTACTCCACATGCAGCCCATGTCCCTCCATCCACTTCAACAACTCGTTGAATCCAACCCTCAGATAAGTCATCTAATAAAGGTGGAGTTGATGTTATCATTTTCATTGGATGGGGAATGTGGTAGCCTAGTTCCCTAAGATAGCCCAAGACATAGACATAGATGCAGTATAAGTAAGCATTGAAGTTAAGGAAATGGGGGTCATAAAACTAGATGAGGAGGATGAAGAAGATTTACTATCTCTGAGAGAAAGACTTTACTATATTGAATCACTATGGCTATTTTTAGATGCAATAGGACAATATCAGGACAATCTGAAGTTTGACAATCAACTATCTTGTTTAGTATCTTCATTAGAATTATAGAAAAATCTTACAAGATAGTTATAGATAATGAAAGCTTTATGAATTCCTTGGCATATACTACTTCCAAAAAAGATATGTTTAATACTTATGGACCATAGTTACTAATATGCTGTATCTTGGATCAGCAAAACCTCAATTTCAATAAAGGTGTTCCTTTTCTTTATAGCATGCCCATTATTCAAAGAAAATATAGTGTGAAGTTATTCCAAGGCAAGTTGGTAGCCATATCTTTAGATGACAATAATTATAAGATTATGATGCTACTTTAAATTGAAGAGCTAATATGTGCAGTTCCATATATGAAAGTAAGAAGTTCACATTATACCCTTCACCTCTCATTTAAATAAACTCGTATCCAAACACTCCAAAAGAAAATGATAAACAAAAAGGAAAATTTATTAGTGTTGTTTTAAAAGTTGATGTTGAGAAGGATATAGCTAGTGAATATATTTTTTGATGACCTACTAGACAAACTCCCACATTTCTTTGATATTGAACGTGCTGTATATATAGCTTTTAACACCTTAGTATCATATTTTCCACATCACTAAGTAAATCCATCATTTCAAATAAAACTTAAACTTCTACAAACTTAGCATTGCTAGATAAACAAAGAAAAAGTAACGAAACAATATTTTAGCCACCTTTTTCATAATCAAAAAGGGGAACAAGTTTAAACTTTGGATCATTTAGTATCATGGATTAAATTTACTCATCAAACAATGAGTTTGAGTTATTTAGAAATTACTTTGAGAAATCGTCCTCAATGTCCTATTTATTTGATCCTCAAAACTTATAATTTTCACACTTCTATGTTTATCAGGTCTTTTGCTCAACTTATTTTGTCATTGTATAAACGTATTATTAAACATATTTATTTAAATAACGAAGTATATAAATGACTTCCAAAGGCTCATAGATAGTCAATAGAATTGGTTGATGGTGAAAATGTAATGATCCAAGTTACATGAGAGATATTTCCACTAGGAACCCACAAGAAAATTCGTGCCTATGATGGTAGACCATCTAAAATTATAAAGAACTAGGTATCAATGTTTATACTTTGAATTTACTTGAAGATTATAGAATAAATACTATCTTTAATATTTAGGATCACTTATCTTATAGGGAACCACACCCATTATTACCAAAGAGTCTCTGGAACCTTTGTCATCGTATTGGATGAAACTCTCTCACCATTACAATTAGCCCTACTTAGTGGGTTGAGAGATCAAGTTGAACAATTCTTAAGTATTCAAATAGGCTTCATATAGGATCAAGCACAATAATGACTTTTTATATATTAAAGAGTCCATCTTACCTTCGATGACACTTTGATTACTGTGAAAGTGCTTCCCAACCAAACCAAAGTTTTTGAAGTAGTATCAGAGATTTTAACCTAGCTCGAAAGTTCATTTTTTTCCCACCAAGGACTGATGATATTATAACAACCCATATAGGGCATAGAGGTTTTACTTAGGGGCATTCTAATACTTTTTTGAGTCTTAGTCATACAAAGATTGACTACATTTCACATTGATACACAGTATAATTATTGTTGTAGGGGTCAATTGCAACTGACCCCTTTGTCTTTACAAATTTTAGTTTTTTTTGTTAGTTCATCATGTTATGTCCAACTACACTTCGGTTGAAGCCATTTGAAGATCAATTAGAACTTTTTTAGAAATTTTTTCGTGATAAATTTAGTATGTGAGTTCTGTGTCATAGCCCCAAAATTATGCCAGTGCATGTTTTTTTAGTCCTTCGTCATCATTATTGCTACCATCAGCAGTCATTGACCTCTACTGCACTAACTCACTCCACCCGCATTGACCCTTTGAATTCATCGAACTAATTGACCAATTAGAACCTATAAACATGCACAAAACTAATTTGCTAGCATGCACGAGCCATTGAACTATGCTCTTTTGCTCTAACAAATGCTAACAAAAAAATTAGACGTAATGTGCCACTCACCTCTCCTTTTACACTATACAGATCATGTAGCTCACTACTGTGTTGCATGTGGCATCGTGGGTCAAAATGTGTAGTCCAATGTTTGAATTACATATAATTATAATTTTGCAACATTTCATTGCAAATTGTTCGATGGTAAGAAAGTATTTCTTTTGTAATATATAGTAAATTTTGGAATATTTATATTTTCTATAGACTTCCAAATTATTTTACTTAATGTTCCCAAAAGTACTTTCATATTCTTGTGTTAGAAAATTACTATGAAGCACTTATGATCGTTGTAAATGAGGATGCTCACCATGTAAAAAATATAATTTTGAATTAAGTAACGAAGCTCTAGGACCAAGCTTATTTGATGAGCATGTCATGCATGATCAATCTGTCCATGTAATGCAAAAGTTGGCATAGGAAGGAAAGTGCTAGGCTCAAAAGGGGAGAACTCCACACAATTACATGATATCCACAAAAACAAGAAATAACTAAGGGAGTTGTTAACAACTTAATTTTAACCTTTCAAAAAATTAAATGTCACACCAAACTTTCTCATTTGTGCATGTGGCCAAGCCATTTTTTGTTTGGCATTTTAAAAGGTTTGCTTTGTTGTGTATCGAACCACTCCACTACCAACTTTAGTGCATTGGATGTGGGTTCTTAATATTGCTTTTTTCCTTTACATTAAGATCCCTTTTGTTAAAAAGAATTGTAAGTCATTGGCATCTAAAAGAATCGTAGGATTTTTTTATTCCATATATAAAATTCCTTGTTTAGGCTCTTGTACAAATATATCACTTGAACCTAAGTATCCTTATTTTTTTGTGAGTTAAAAAAAGTTTTAACATATCAACTCATATCAAAACCACATCACCCTTTTATCTCAAAAACAAGTAAGTCCCTATATGAGAAGCTTTACACCACTTATTTGAAGAACTAATACATCTTATTTTATCTCATTTTTCTTGTTAAATTCTCTTACATTTTCAGCAATTATGCTAAGTTATTTCTAGTTGTGCCTTTTATAAGAGTCATATGGTATGATGGTAAAGTATGTTGAAAGGTAACTTGATTATAACATGCACCATGAAATATTTGTTTTTTTATATGAGATGAGTAGTTAACAAAAGAAATTAGGATGGAAGGATAAAGTAGACATAGTTTGTACAAGTGTGACATCACTATCATTTTATTTGATTTTGCCACACTCATTAATATTAAAAACATTTGATGTTACTAAGTAAAACAATTTTTGTTGTTTAGAAGAACAAAAAGACATCATTTAGTATGACAAAAATAATGTACAAGAGCATTAACTTGGAATTTGGAGGCCTATCTATGCTAATAGTATGTTTATATAAGAATGAAATATGTAATGTACATGTATGATAGTAAAAGAAGGAAAATGTTCTATGTTGGATGACTTGGGTGTCGAACGAGAAAGGGTTGCATATTATAGTTAGTGATATCATATAAACATAATTATTTTAGAGTTATCTCTCACTAAAGAATCACCAAATTATGAGATGAGAAATTAGTATTTATTGTATCACACATGTAAAAATAGTTGATGATACATTTACAATAAATAACTTTTTATGTGATAAAAGCAGATTCGGATCACCATAGAGTATGATACAAGTATAATATTAATGTGATAGAGTAGACAAGAAAGCCAAGTTCTATTATTGTGTTACTTTCAATAACACTCATGGGAGTTAAGATGCCTAAAACAAAATGGATGGAAATAACTTGGATTTCTTTTATTAAATAATGATTTATGATTTTGGACAATCTAATTTGTATAACCTAATCCTAACATTAGGAATTTTTGAGATGGATTATAAGTTTGTGACTATTTATATATAAGTTGCTTTGCTTAATTAGCCTAGAAAACACTAACCAATTTTTTTAACAAATCCAAAAATTTAAGGATATCCAATTGAGACTATTTAAGTGAAAATATATTTTTTTGCTAGTTTTATGAAATCCAAGAAGGCCAATTAAGAGAAGCTCAGAGGATGAAGAAGAACTATCAATGAGCAAGAGGATGAAGAAGGTTCCCATGACTTCAAAGAGGAAAAGATTTCCCTTTTAGAAGTCTTCTTCTTGGTTTAAAAGGTATGTTTAACCTTAGGATTATACATGTAAATGTAGATAATGCCTATTGAAAGAAAGTTCTAATTTGATGAAGTTGTAAGAAAATAATTGTGTTCATTAATGTGTTAACATATGTTAGACGGTTCCTCATGTTTGTTGTTTTAAGAAGGTGAAAAAAATTTTGTTAAGCTATGTTCAATTATATCTTTTGTTAAATAGCATGCTTAAGTGATAATTTAATATTTCTTGACTTGAAGTTTTGCTACAATAATGAATTGTCCATCTTATCCATTGTGGTATTTTAACTCAAAGTAGTACGTTATGACACCTAAGCATATGCCTAATAACTCAAGCTATCTTAATGACCGGTGACTTTGAGGAATTTTTAACAGCATGTGGGATATTCTTCAATATAGTCTTATGCAAGCATGTAGATAGATTAACGTGATTATATGCTGGATAACATAGAGATTCATTATTGGCATATATGTAAATTAAAAAATTGATTTTAGAATGTCATTTGTTATTAATATTTCTCACTTAAATGAAACATGACTATGCACAATTATGTTTAAGAGCATCTTTGTCCAAAATGCCTTATTGCCTTCATGAATATGCAAGAGAAAAGTGCCTTTTTAGCATATTAGCATTGTTTATGTTTTCATAACTCCTTCCGTGAGGAGTGATAGTTTTTGTTTATAAGTAAAAGTATGATAGGATTATGATCAATAAGGTTGTAATGTCTTTGTATGTAACATGACAAATCTAACATGATTTTATTAACTTGTTTCATTACTCATGAATGGTGGAGATTTAGTTTAAATTTCAAAAATGATAGCTTGATGATTAGGCTAAAGTGAATCCTTGGCACCTTATCACCAAAATATGTAAAAGTTAGTGACTTGTTCTTTTTGTACATATATTATGGAAATCCTTAACATTAACAAAATTAATGAATGTAATAAAATATTGTTATTACTAAGGTTTAACGCTTGTTTAAAATTTTTTGACATGACCACATGTTAATTTCATTAGTTGTTAGGATTGTGACTTCTTGTTATGTGAAATGGTGATTTGACAATGTTATAACCTATATTTATTATGTGACATCTCAGCATACAATGATGAATTTGTTTTTCCAACTAGAGTACCATAACATGTTTATCACATATGCTAATAACTCAAAAACTATTTCAAGAAGTTGGCAAAATTCTTTTTCTGCTAATTGAACCTTAGCCTAAACCATGAAAGTTAGAATGAAACTTTTAAAGTGAGCCAAGCCTAAGAAATTCTCTTGTCCAAGTGCCTCCTAACCTAGGATGTGCTTTGGAAGCTTGAGATGTGGTTTTTTTATATCATGTGAAGCTTGGGGTTAAGCCCTTAAGTGAACATATATGGCTTCTAAGGTTAATATGCCCCTTAATTTCTAGACATGTGACATAGAAGGCCTTGATGTTGGGCCTCAAAAGAATTTTGATTTGTTATTGTAATTGTTTGTTAGTAAAGAGAAGTGTGTCATGTTTAAAAGAACTTGGGCTAAGAAAAGAATTTGTTTAATAGTTATTCGTAAGATCCCATTATTGATTCTTGGTTTGGTTTTAAATGGACTTGAGGTTGTTAAGAAAACCAGAGTAATGATACTTTATGCCTCCAGGCCTTGGTCAACATAATAAAATGACAAAACAATTCTAGTTATGAATTTAAATAAACAAATGTAAGGTATGTCAAGCTTTAGGCTTAGTTTAAGGTTTTGTTTATGTCAAAGAAATTGCTAATAGAAGGTCTTACACTAAGTTCAATACCACAAGGAGGGCCATTATGCATGATATGGATAATGACTTGTGATAGCAAAACTCTAAGTAAAAAAGCTTGGAAAAAGGTCAGAAGGCTTAGGTTTAGCCTTAGGGATATACAATGGTTTGACGAGGAGTTCATTATTTTTAGAATGTTGGATAAAGCATTAGCTTTACATGGTTTGTTAGGTAAGAACATAAGTTATTTTGATTAGGCTCTTTAGCAACTTGTTCTACATGGTGATTTAGTGGATGTGTAGGGCTTAAGAAGCATTCAGGAATGGTGCAGTCATTCTATTTAGGTTGCAATGGATAAAGTACAAAACTTTGTTGTTGTTACAATAAATTTGATACAACACCAAAGGGTACATCCTAACAGTGTTATTTCAAATAGAAACTCAATCGATAGCCTGCGCAAATAGTGAAGTTCTAGGATGAATCCAAGATGAAATTGGGTCAAAGGATAACTATAGAAAAGTTGGATAAGAGCACCTTAAAAGATCGGTTTAGGATTTAAAAGAAATCCTGAGGTACCAGGTAATTGGTAATAACCTTAGACAATTTATTGTGGGCATGGAAGAAACCATAAATTTCTTTAATCATGGGATGAATAATCTAAACAGTGGATCTAAGGATGTAGAAACCTTAGATTTCTCAATAGTTGAATTGATATTTAGAGAACCCTTGGCTCGAGTTTATGGTAACCCTAATAATGTTTTGACAATGATAAATAATAGTTCGTAACATATTATTAGTTTATGAATATGATCTTAATTTAGAAAAGAAATGCATATAGGGGACCTTAGCTCTTGGGTCCTTTTGCAAGAGATGGGTATGTTAGATATTTGTAATATCTTAGGATGTGATAACAACTACCCTTTGTCTCTTAACCCTATAAGATAAGTGCTTGATCATGTGGTAAGGCACTCTAGGTATAGCTAAATGTTATTTGTATATTTGACTATCAGAGGGAATAGTTTCACATCTAATCTCATGGATAAAAGATGATATATTGGGACATGTGTTTAGGAATATTTGTGCATATTGAAGACTCCTAAAACCCTTTATGGTTGCACACATGATTGGCATCTTCTTGTTGAATGCATGGTGATATGATGTGATAGGAATGCAAGACCTTGCTATAATTTTCTTCTCTTGGTAATAGTACTAGATTGATGTGGAAAAAAATCATCCATTTATTTGTTTCACAAAGTATTGTATCAGTTTAACATAATAGATAAAGATAAAATTGTACTTTTTTCTTGATATGATTACAAGATGTTATTAAAGATTGATGCATAACTCTATTTCTATATGTCATAGATTGATAGTTATTTTCTTTATTTACTTTCTTAGAAAACTCCCCCACTTTGTTTTGCATTTTTAGGTAGCTAAAGTAATTATGGACCTATATTTAAGATTATTAGAAGTAATGTACATGTTGGACCAATTTCTTCTATCATTTATGATTTATAGTAGTCGAGTTATAATTTCCACTAATGACAATAAGTTCTATATTGTGATAGAAATTAGGCTAAATAAACTATTCTTTGTGGTTTTTTAGTATTTAGATGTATATGATCATTTTTATTTGGTCTTAAATTATGATGTCATTAAAGCATGCGAAATATGTTATTTTTATATTCTATATTTTAGTTATAAATATCTATGAGTTATATGACTATAGTTTAGGGCATATAGGATTACAATTATTGAAACAATATTAGATAGTTGCATTTATTTTAACTTGGGTGTGGTGAAAAATAATTGTGTTAAAATCTAATTTAACTGATTTGGTATTGGTACTTAGATTATTTTTTAAGGCATATTAATAAATAATAAGTTTAGGCTTAATAAACTACATGGAGTCTCTAGTCTAGCCTAGCCAATTCAATTTATGTTTGAGATTTCTCTGCTTGATTTGATGACATGTTTAGGAGTAGTAGAACAAAAATGCCAAAAATAAGATCTAAGCACATTGCTTTGGATTAATTATAGAGTAAGATGTTACATCTACTAGAGCTGTAATCTATTACTATGTGGTAACGAGATGTTGGAATTGTTCTTTTCCATTAAATGTATGAAGATTGTCATAACTTGCTAAAGCCACACCGCAAAATTGAAATGGCTTATTAGAATGATCTTATTGGTTGCACCATTATGAAAATACACTTAAGTTGATTTTAATGGAGCATACTTGTTAGATGTTATGTTGATTTTAGAGCATTATTGTGCAATGAAGGTGTCCAAGCATGAATAGTGCAAAGTTCAAGAAAGGCACTTCTATGATGTGATATAAGGTAGGATAATCACTGTGTGATGATGTAAAAAGGTGAATGACGAGATTAATAATAGGATTTATTTATCAGATGCTGTTGAAACATCATTGTAGTATGCTGATGCCTTTTTCGGATAAAAAAATTTGTGTGGAGTGGAGTTTTCAATTTTTATAGTTTGGGATCATAGTCTGGCATACATTCCTAAACTTTAAGGGAGTGTTATAAAGATTATGCAATTGGCATAGGATTGTGAACATTTGGTGTATTTGGTTGAAGCAGTGATAAAAATGGATACTATTGGATTTAAATTATAATAATATGGACATTAGATGCATTGCATAGTGTGATGATTACTATATACCACATGAAAAGTATCCACATAATAAAAATATCATAATTTTACACAACATACAAGAGTTTTTCAATAAGGTTGATGCATCACATCTTTTAGGATGTTTGAAAATATGGAATCTAAATTTAAACAAAAGTTACTTGCAGTATTTGGGAATATGTTATGGATCCCAAGTGTCTAATCTCGAGGGGTTTTTTTTATAGTTTTCGTAAGGAAATTAATCACACCATTTTTTTCCTTGTTAATTTAACAATAGTGGATTATTATTGTTCCCATCACTTAGCTTATGTACTAAATCATGTATCATGGCCTCCAAGAGATGCTCACGTTACCTTATACCATTTGTTGGATTTCTTTGTAATATATCTTAGTGACAATGTTAGCAAGATCCTTATAGTTGCACATTTGAAGACTTAAGAGTAGCAGTATTAGTTACACTTCTACTAATGATTTTTTCAAATAAAATTAATAAAATACTTCATTATTTCTCTTTTATGATTTTGATTAATTCTACCATAGCCAGCCGACCCTTTTTTGTTTATATGATTCTATCAGTGTTAATTTTAAGCATTTTACCTAGATGGAGAGACAAATTTATAACTTCATTGCTTTTGTATTTTAGGAAAGTGATCAAAGGAACAAAACCAAGGTGAACCAATTGTATGGTTTCCTCATGGGTTTTTAGATTTCTATCCTTCCCTATGTTCCAATATATGATTAGAGAAAGGAAATGAATGACCTCTCCTATAGTAGAATTTTTATTTCATTGTCTGCAGTGCTAAGTTAATACAATGGTTATCCTAGTTATATTATCTTCTTTAATGTAAGAACTATTCTTAAAGCTAGATCATAACTTACGTTCTTTGGAACAACACACAAATGCATGATCCATTGTCTCTTCTTTTCGACAGTGCAGGAAATTTGATGCGATTTGTATATTAAGAATCCTTAAGGTATGGTGGAATGGCAAACTTTTTTTTGAATATTCCTTAAACAAAAGTAGAAATTTTTATAGGTATTTTGAGTTACAGAGTTATGTTTCTGGATGGTAATATTAGTCCATTACTTCTTATTGCTTCCCAAGACAACAATGTGCTTAAGATTCAATCGAACATGAGAGTTCAAATTTGTTTCTTCACTTGGTTCAAAAATTCAATATGATTCAAGACCATATCTTTTGTCATTTTCATATATTTCCTTGTGTTAGATAAGGTGCATTCTTTGCTGATGTCATGTATTTTGGATTCATTTGGCTTGGCCATAATGAGTTGTTTGAGACATGTTTGTTATTGAGTTTTGCTAAAAATGTTGAAATTACTTCTACAACTTTATTCTTGTTAGTCCAACTTTCTCTTAATTGATCCAATAGTTTTTGTGATTAATCCCTAAATTGAGGTGTGGTTTAGCAAGAGGTCATAAATTACTTGAAATTAAAAATTTGATGTGTAAAACCTTTTAAAATAAAATGTCTTTATAGTAAATTTTAATAAGCTTGAGCAAGTTTCTATAAGAAACCTTATCTAAATTTTAATTTCATTTTAAAACTTATTTTTTTTAAAAAAAAAATTTATAGAAATTGTGAAATAACAAAATGAACACAAATAGAAAGTGCTAAAGCTTAAAATCCACCCTTGGACAAAAATAAGGCATCAATAAATGATAAATATAAACCTTATGCCAAAACATAGGTACGCCAAACCGTCGCTATGTTGAAAAATAAATGATATTTTATGATGATTTTACAACAAAATAAGTTTCATAGAAAGTGCAAAAGAAAGAAGTGATATAGATCAATAGTTAATAAAAACTAATTTCTTATGCTTAATAAAATGCTCAAAAAGTTACAACTATTTTTAATTAATCAATTAAAATTTCAAAAAAATAGATCTTAACAAATTTGAGAAGGTAGTTGTAAGTGGAGTTCGATTATGGAAAGATGTAGTGAATAGAAGAGACAATGATTATCATTTGCTAATGACTTGAATGGCTTGAAAGTTTTCTTTATATTTTACCATTTTTTCATAAAAAATTATATAATAAATTATGTTAAAAAACTTCTTTTTATGGACATTTTGTTACCACTAAAAGTAGTTACAAGATATACCAAAATTCTTATTACTACTTTAATTAAATGGAGGTCAATGTAAGTTCTTTTATTTATAAAATTAGATATTTTTAAATAATAATTCTAACAACTTACAAATAATACTTAAAATAGCCATTGTGTAGGGAGCCATATGATTGTAAAGAATTTTGACTTTTTAATGCGAAAACTATGCAATTGGATTGTGAGATTTTTTGTGGCATTGTTTGGAAAAACAAGGCTTGATCTAGACCATTATATGTTAATTGTCATTAAATGATTGGACTATGACCTTAAGCATTGATTAGCTTCAAACCATGTGATAATGAAATTTTGTGTTCAGATAACTAATAAATTATGAAATTTAAAGAGGTTGATGAGATGATGACTATTTGATAGCAAACCAGCACAATTGTCTTGTAGAATCACTCTTATTCAAAAGTTTGTTGCACAAATAAAAGAGGTTCTTTTAGACTCCCATCACACAATGAACAAAGAATATTTGTTTTTGAAACACTCCATACACTTTAGAGTTAGCCAATTAATGGGGCTTATATCCTCATGGTTTGCTTACTTCGAAGTTAACTAATTAAGTTCTAATCTGATTACTATAGAGAATTAGGTTTTACATAGGGTATATTGTTTTGGTATTTAGGAAAATTAAAAATTTGTTTTTTAATTATTATTTTATCACTAAATAATTATGTAATTGAATAAATATTTTCAAAGATATGACAAAAAATACTCTTTTGATTGTTAAGACAACATGATAAATGTTTCCAATTCAAATATTTTTCTAAGATGGATAAATCTATGTGGGAAACATTATTGATATTAATGAATATAGAGGTATTGAATTTAGAACATGTTTCATAGAAATAAGTCTTTCTCCAATAGTCAACAAATTCTACTTCGAATCGATCTCCCTCTTATTGATTTATCCATTACGAATTGAAAATTAGTTTTTTCTTTCCACCAATGGAGAGGGAACAACCCAAACAGGTTATTATGAGTTTAGTGCATTGGAAGTTGATCCTCTTGCTAATTTATCTAGCAAACCTTAAATTGTTTTATTTACCACTAATGAGTTTTTCTTATGTTTGATGTGTAAAATTGTTATTTTTTGAAAGTTTACTAGAAAGTTGAAAATATTAAAAATTTATTTTAGGTCTCTAGAAATAAAGACTATTATGTCATCTAAAAAACTTAGAGGAGGTACCATTGGGTAAGATCTATGTTAGGCATAATGAAAAACAATATTCTTATTAATGAGCTTGTTAAACTCCCAAACCAAAATCTTTCATCAAAAGTTTCAAAAGTAAGATTGAGATTGCAATAGCTTTCCTAAAAGCCCAAGTGACTTTAAAAAACCATTTGGCTAGGTATTGATGATATTTTGAAGTCTAGATACTACAAGAAACACTCGTGATGGCCATAATAAAATTATCGATAAAGTTAATTCTCATGAGAACCTTATCTTTAAATTAACATGATTTATAATTGATAGAACCTTTATGATCAACTTTAATTAAGAAATTTTTTCATCTTCCACTTCTATTTAATGTTGTAATCTATTCTTATGCTTGTAGAACATTATCTGTTTTCTCTTAGCTTTTGAAAAATATAGATTTCTTACGGGTGATTATAAGTGGAAGAATTTTTTGAAGTCTAACTATTAATAATGAAAAGAGGAATGTTTGAGCAAAAATGCACAATTTAAATTTCATAAAATCATTAAAGGATTTCAAGCTCTTATTTTTGAGGAATAGGAAGAGGTTTTTATTGAAGATTCCTTTAGAGCTTGGTGACCTTGCAAAAAATCCATAGTAGCTTCTAGAATACTGCTTGCAATTATATTCCAACAATGTGTGAAAGTGCTATCATTGAATCGATTTAATCAAAAGACACTATTGTGGCCCAATTGAAATAGATATGTTTGATTTCCTCCATTGAGGTTTCCTTTATCAATAGCTTATTGTGTTAACCTTTTACAAATGAAAGGATGCGAGTAAACATAATATCATCTTATCTAATTTAGAAGGTACCACAAGTTATGAAAATGGTATATTGTGGCTTCAACAATTTTAACTTCTAGTTGCCCTCAAATAACGTTAGATTACTTTATGTTTGTGATTTTTAATTTAGATTTTCTATTTTGCTAGGAAATGAAATAATTTTTTTATTCCTTTGCCCTTCCTTTTGTCATTTAACACTTGTCATTTGATGCTAATAATTTTCTCCTTTCACAATAGCTTTAAGGAGGATCATATGAGTGTTTGGTAGCTCCTTTCTTATTTCCTTATTCTAACAAGAAACAAATTGGATTTGCTTAAGTTTAACTTGTTAATCAAGTAACTTAATTGTATCAAATAGGTTTTCAAATGTTTTTTGTTTCAAGAATTTGTAGATTGGATTGTACTTCTACTAGATGCTCTAAAATGTAACTATTTTTGTGTTGAACAAGAATCCTTGGAAAGACTTTAAAGCTATGGAGTATGACATGAACTTTCTTTTTCCAAAAATTGAATTACTGCCATATCAACTTTATCAATGTGTCTTGATTCACCAACACACTATTACCACTTTTCTCAAACCGTCTTCCTTTCCTTTTATTTGTCCATGAAAAAAAAATTAAAAATAATGAAAATTAAATTAGGTTACACTTATCAATGAATTCTAAATATTCTTTAATTAGTTTCAATTTAGAAGTGGAATTTCCCTTATACTCATTTAATGTTGACACTACATTATAATTTGTTCTAATTAGCCATCACAAGTTGAAGATCTTAGCAATTTTGATGAGATCATACCAAAGAGATTTTTATGTCAATATTTGAGCTCTTATCATAAATGAATATGCAATTGGAAAAATTTGTTAAATCTTGATACTTTACAAAAATTTCTATTAACTGCACTTCATCAAATCTATCATGGCAAGAGAAATCTATCTTTGAAAGGATCCATTTCCTATTTTACTTATCGCCATCATAATCTTAAAGTAGAAACTTTCTACCATGTTGAAACATTATTTCTTCATTTTCCATTGGTTACATTAGTGAGTCTAGGGAATTCTCTTTTTAATTAGATTATTTAGTCAATAAAATAAACTTTTATTCATTGCTCATATTATGTTCTGTTTACGTATTTTGGTCTTTTTTTATTGCATAATTTTCAATTTAGATAAATTCATGTGTTTTTTAATTCCTTTTGTTGTTGCGTGGTTTTTCATTAACAATACTTTATCCTTTTTTTATATACCTACTCAAGACAAGGGTGAAGTGTTCTTCATTGTGTTGCAAATAACCTAAATTCATGGCTTTTTCTTGAAGTTCTTCACTAAAATTATTTAATGTTGAAAGATCATACAAATGTTGAGCATTGTACTATGATTCTTTCGATTCTAAAATTGAAACCTCTTGTCTGCTTACTCTATGAGATTTCGTTAACATGATGAAATCATGATTGATCTAATTGATAAGTGTATTTTGTTCAATGTTTTTGTTGAACCCGATTTGAAGTGCTAAAAACGTCATTTATTTATACCACTATTATTAATATTATCTTCTAACTTTTTAAAGGAGGTAGATGATGGATTCGGGAATTGATTGCAATATTTTTATACACACCTTTTTGTGTCAATTCATTTGAATACAATTGTCTTTGTACTTACAATTACAAATTATCATTCAACAAAAAGATTGGGTGAATTTTGTTTAGTCAAGTTAGTGGGAATCTCTTTCTTATCCAACATTTGTGGTTGGTTTGTTGTGATTTTATTGTACTTACGATGAATTATGTAATGACCCTACTAGTAATAACCTTAACAATAATAGATTGTCATTGTCTCATTTTTTTGAAGTTCCTTATTTTAATATTTTAGTCCTTTACTAATTCCACATCCATGTAAACCATTGCAATATTCACCAGCATTAGGTTGATTATCGTAATATCACTTTGCAAGGGTTTTTAATTGTTGATGCTGGAGAATAAAAAGCTTCCTTGTTGAAGAAAAGGAATGGATGATGCTTCAATAATACATAAACAAATGCCATAGAATATTTCAAGTTTACATGGAAGTTTAGGTGCCATTTGAATGCTTTGATCTATAGCTAAATTATTTCCAAGATCTATCAAGCTAATAGCATAAGTTGTCTTCCTTTCTAGTGAATAAAAAATGATCTATATTGATTAAGTATTACTTATGTATTTTAGTTTCATCATGGAGCAACTTTTTATACTACTTTTCCTATGACAATGATTGTCAAGAACATAGAACTACTTGAAGAGACTTAATATGTAGTGAGCATGCCAATGGAGGGCTGATCATGGACCAACCAATTAGGATGTGATAACATAAGAGTAGCTTGAGTCCATATGGAATATTTTATAGAAGTTTGTTTGCAATTTATGTCTTTGGTATTAGTAGCTTTGACTAATTGAATGATTGTCAATTACTGGTTGTACCATGTTCATGAGTTGCTGGATGTAATGGGGTTGCCAATTAGGTGCAATGTTAACACAAGTAGAGTTGGTTTGTAGGTAGCTACTTTATTGTGTGGCTAGTGACATATAATGTTTTAGGATACCTTAAATTGTCATATATGTTAGGATATTTATGTGGTTGCTTTTATAGATTTCATTGTGCCAATGTTGGTCATGGCTAGATTAGGAGGAAGCTATCCTGAATTAGATAGGGATAGATTTTTGTTACCATTTTTACGTATTGATTTGTATATCCTATTACATATTAATCTGAGCTAGCGATAAAAAACCATTGCGATTATGAGCTAATGATGACCGGACTTTGACCTTCACTTAAGAGACATTATTGGTAAACCATTTCACAAGATATCAAGATTTGGTTGAACTTTCTTGTTCAGTAGAGTACCTAGAGCATTAGATTTATGTACATCATGGAGCTAGAAAGAAGAGGAAGGATTATGACACCTCAAAAGGAAAGGACTACAAGATTTCATGGCAAGATATGGTAGAACAAAGCAAGCTATACAAACCAATTTGCACCAATTCATGCCTAGCTTATTAGGTAGTGTCATATAGATCCCCCTGGGTGTTAGGATTAGAGATATAAGATCCACGATAGAAGGTAGAAGTGCTTGAAATGTAAAGGAAAATGCTTGTTACAATAATATAAGGTTTGGTCATAGAAGGAAAACTATTCTAAGGGACAAATGTGCATTAATAAATATATCAAGAAGTAGTCACTCCAAGAGTATGGATCAAAAAGCTAAGAATCTATAGATTTTGGTAGAATATCTAATAGTCATGCAACTTTATGCTAATTTCACAAATTGCTTGTTTTGGCATGATTCTTTGACCTCTCATAAACACATTGTTAGTGGTGAAGGGATTGTAGTTGATCAATTAACTTTTAATAATTGGCACAAATTTATTATCAAGTTAATGATTCATAATTTTCTCAAATTATCCATAGTTGTTGCACCTCTTACTAGGCTAACAAGAAAGGGTGTAGTTTACATATTGTCTATTTAGTGTGAGTAGAGCTTTTTTGAGTTGAAAAAGAATTTAGTATAACTATATTATTCACCTTTCTAGAGTATGGTAAGCCCTATTATGTAATCATTAATGCATGACATGTTGGATTATGGGTTATTCATGTACAGAATAGTTGTGTAGATTAACCATCTAAATAGTTATGTGATCAACGAAACTACTTGACCATGATTTGGAGTTTGATGCTATAATCCTAACCCTTAAAAATTGACATTGATTATATAGGGTTCATGTTAAAGTCTTTATTGACTACATGTGTCTTAAAAATATCCTTACTCAAATTAATCATATGTTTAGGAAACAACTCTAGTTAGAACTTATTAAACGTTATGGTTTTGGTATAAAGTGGTACACAAGAAATGGAAATTTAGTAAGACTCAGGATCAGGTTGCGGTATAATTTATAATAGCCTAACTAAGTAGGCTTTTGGGCTTAAGTTTGCAAAAGAGACTGTTAAAGAGATTCATAGATAAACATTTTCATAATAGGATTGAATATTTTTTAAGGTTAGCTGATGCAAGGATTATTCATGTTTTCAATGGCTTCCAACATGAAGCCCAAGTTCAATGAGTGTTATTAAATTATGGAAATGGTTACATTAGTGACATATACACTTTAGTTACTAGAGGCACTAACTAGGATACAATATATTTTTCATGCATCCAGTTTCATTAAATATGTACAAGATCCTCCATAACACATGTAAGAGTAGCATGATGATCTTAGTTATACATAGGTGCCTCCTTTTTGGAATAGTTGATGCATATTTTTTAGTTCAGTGTAGATAGCAAAAAAAGTCTAAGTATACCTTGACCAAGGTCCTTTTGAATAGCTAATCCCAACAAGAGGCTACTTTGATGGAGGAAGGTGAAGTTCTTTGAAAATTGATTAGTTTTTTTTCTAGATTTTAAGGTTGAAATCCCAATTAAGATGGGTGGAGAAACCAAAATGAGGGCCTAATTATAATAATTTTATAGTTAAGTTTTGGATAATCATACGTTACAATATGATACAAAATGTAATTGGGATGAAAGTGTAAAGCCTATTTTGTCCATACAAGTAAAACATAGTTATCATATAGTATGTTCATGTCATGGTCATTAAATTTAGTTGCTTCATATGCTACTAATTTGAAAAGGCAGCATGGTACAATATAACTGTAACATGAAATGTAGTAAGATATACTATGACCAAGAGCAAAATGTGAATGCATGCAATGCTAACTTGTGATAATAACCAACATATCACATTAGCAAACAAGTGCATTGGTGTGAAGGTTGGTCTTGGAAACACTATGATCATATATGCACAAGGAAATGGATCATACAAGTATGATAATATTAAAAAAAAATATCTAAAGTTCAAAGATTTGTGTTTGGTGAGCTAATGATTATATAATTTGCTTGGATATATTGTTTTAGTATGATCAATTAAGAGAATTTTTGTGTTGTGATGTGAGGAATGTATTTCTACTATCTCTATAAAACATTTATGAAGCCTAGATCAAACAATTATGATGAGAGGTAATGTTTGTTAGTAAAATAACATTTGGATAACTATACCACATGATATAGGTATATTATTGCAATTATACAAAGGCATAGAATAAACATTTTTGTAATTGAGTTGCTTTGGTTCCCAGGCATTATAGCTATAGTGACCTAAATCTAATGAATGGATATGACTTTGATAATGTTTGTCACAATAGGATTTTTTATTTTTATTATGCGAATAGGTTGGTATAAACCAAGCCATGGATTATATTTAAAGAGATTGAAGGTTTATAAATGTTTATAAGAACATTTCTTTACTTTATTAACCTAAAATATGTTTGCAAATCTATTAAGTAAATCCTGATACCTATGCATCATTGGCCTACCCTATTTAAGTATTAACATGTATGCTTGTTTTATTTTAGGAAAAACAATTCATTAGAATACGTGAGAAGGCCAGCCGAGAGGAAATAAAGGCAAGAAAAAGAACCACCTATGAGAAAGAAGATGAAGAATGACCATAGAGGAAAAGTATAACCCTATAGAAGTCCTACTCATGAATCACATGGTTGGATGATACTAAGGATTTTGCATCGACATCTTGACAAATTTTAGGTGATGCAAGTGGTTAGTTTGTTAAAGTTGCTTGTGGATAGTTGTCATCATTATTGTTATAACACATGAAGCAAAATAGTTGATCCATATTAAATGTTATGTTTTTTAATTAGCATGATTTTGTGATTAATTCATATTATTTAATGTGTCATTTTTCTATACAAAGGAGCTATTCATCATGTTCTCTTAATTGAGACATGTATGTCAGGACTTATGAATATAAGGTCTATAAGTGACGATCTCTTAGTAACTTATGTCTTAGAAAAAGCTTTATAAGCTTACATCAAACTAATTTTTATTGATAGCTTTGAGGAACAATGTAAGTACAATAGAAAGTCTTCAATATATTCAATCAAGAGTGGAATTGTAATAACATGATTATAAATTGGCTAAAGTAAAGATTCTTTATTTACATGTGTAAATTAAAAATTTGACTTTAGGATGTCATTTGTTAGTTTTAATTTCTATGTTAGTTGTGACATGACTATTTAGAATTGTGATTAAAATTGTGTTTGAATAGAAAGCCTTGATTATTTCATCAATATTCATACAAAATATGTTTGGTTTAGTAAAAAGATCATAATTTTAATCTTCCACCTATGAAAGACATGATCAATGATTAGAATAACTCCTCACTTGAATATTGTATTTTTGTAATAAAAAAGATAGAATTAGTCCTTCAAGATTCTCATGTCTTATATGTAATATGATTATTCTAGTGTGATCTTATTAGCATGCTTCTTCAAATGTAAGCGGATGAATTTTATATTAAATTTTAGACATGTATGTGCTTACAAGGGGAGTACTAGATCATGTGATAAAAATCATAATTATAGTAAAGTGATATTTGTGTATTTAGAATCATAAAGGGACAATTACATATTTAGCTTAATTTGTAACAAATGATATGTCATGGTATGTGGCTTACAGGACGTGTGATTATTGAGGACTCCTAGAACTTCAACACATTAGCTCATATGATTGGCATTACCATGTGTTATGATAGATAATATAATGTAATGGGAGTTCCAGACCAATCTTTCATCCTCTTTGTTTACTAAGAGCATGACATTGATGTTGGAACACGATACACCAAATTATCAACATATTTTTTCTCAAAGGCAGAAGATATACTAACATTAACAAAAAGTAAAATTTAAAACTATCCTATGGATTGTCTCACACATTTTAGTTGTACAAATTATTTAGACAATGAAATACTTTGTTGGAAAAAAATTTTGGTCTTACAACATTTCTTCAATGAGGTAGCAGATAGCACACATGGATTTGCTATCAATAATTGTATTAGTTTAATGAGTAAAAGCATGCTTGCCATAATAGAATGATCATATCATATCTGTTATTAGTTGATGTATTTTCTCCAAGAAATAGCTTACAATTCCATTTAATGATGGTATGTGTTAATTTAAATAACATCATCTCCACATCATAATAGAACCAAATGACAATTGACCATGTCAGAGTGTGCAACGTTGTGACTTATACCCAAAGGTAATCATCTTAAAATAACTAATGAAAATTTTGGTACATTTTAGTCAATTATTCCACTTTTTATATGTGGACGTATGTGTCCAATCATTTTATTAAGCCAACCATACTATTATGATGAGTATAAAATCTTAATAAACCAAGTCTCACTTCTTATGAAGATGGAAGCGATAGTCAGCCAAGTTAGAAAAGTTGTTATTGTGAATAGTATCACACAAGAATCCTTTGTTCATAAATGACCTTCATTAATATCTATCAAATTTTCTCAATGATCCAATGTGAGATGTACAAAAATGTAAATTCATTAGTATAATGTGATATTTCATTTTGTTTGTTGATTTGATGATGACATCACTATCTTAGAAGTTAAGATTTAAGTAAAGTTTGTAGTAGAGTGATTAGAGTTTGCATTATGTATGATTAGCTAAAGTATTGAGGTGTGCATTTTCCATGTTTAGAAGAGCCTTGCATTGATGGGAAACATTGCTTGCTTCTTATGTTTTGGCATTCTTTAATTGCTTTATTATTTTTTATAATCTTCTTAGTGCTACGTTTTCTTTCTTTTAAATGGAAGTACAATTTTTTTAAGAGTTTCACGAACTCCAACTTAATTTTTTGAATATAATAAATGTCTTTTTAAAGAAATTTTTTGCTCCCTTTGATCATGTTAATTTGTGATTAGGTTCAATCTCCATCGTAGTATAGTTACTATTTTAGCACCAGTCAAAGAATTCCATAATAGTTTTCATTATTACCTCAATGACCATGGTATGACTATAAGAAAAAAACTTCATAATTCAAATTACTTTTATAAGCTCAAATGATACCATTTGTTGTAGATATTTCCTTATTGCAACCTCCACTGATGATGAGCTTCATTATGTTGGTAGTTAAAGACTGCTAATACTAAAATCATACTATACATTTCAGTTTTTTATGCCATATCAAGATTCTCATTTGAAATCTTCCACATGACATAACTTGTGAAGTTTACAAAGTAGAAAATACACCACTTCCTTGTTGTGTAGCAATCCTACTTCAACTTCATGTTGGAACCCTTGCTTATTAAAAGCCATACTTACGGTTTTTGTGCTAGGTAAGCCATATGAAAATTTCTCAATCATTAGTAGTCTAAATGAGCTATCATGTTCCCTATTTTTAGTTCTTCAAAGACAATTTCTTATTTCCCTTTTATTATCATTATAGTTTTTATTCAAATTAGTGACAGATTGTTAGGTTTGATAAATACCTCAATGAAGGATATGTTAACATAAGGAGGCCCACTTTAACTTGTAATTTATTAGATTAGCCCAAATGTTTAATTAAGAATCTAAATTAGCATGAGTCCATATAATTACATTCAAGCTCAATCTATTTATTGATAAACTAGTAGCGAAACCTCCGTGTGGACATAGACTAATTTGTTTATTAGTTGTTGCCCTACACCCATTGCTTGTAGCACCTCGCTTACTGCTTGTCATCCATTTGCATAATGCTATAGTTATTATCCCCATAAAATCTTGTTTTTCCTTGGCATAATAGTTAGTGATAACAAAAATAAGATTTTGTAGTTAATGTTAATTACATACTACTTCAATATATATATATATTTATATATATATATATCTTACTAGATGTTAGTTTCAAATTATAACACAAGGATTTCCTATTGTACCACTTGCTCACTCCCACCATATATTTTTGAAGTTCTAAGGAGTTACGAGTCCTTTGGGGGACCAGACTATGGATCATTAGAGTCTTACTTTTATTTGATAACATTCATTTTTATTTTATGATTAGTAATAGTTGCATTACTATTTCTATTGATGATTTCAAATTATACTTTTATATTGATATTACAATAAAGAAAATTCTTATTGGTGGACTTTATCATATCTCATTTTATGCTCACTTCAGGTTGGCCATGGATTATAATGTTACTTGACCATTTGAGTATTATAGTTTTTATATTATGGATATTTATTCTAAAAATATTTTTCTTATATCATTATGTTCATATTCTAACAAGTGCAATTTTTTTGCAATACAATGAGTGATATTTCGGTTTAGTTGCTTTGTGGATGGTAAAATAATTTGCTAAAATCCTAGTGTAATGAGAAGATCTACAAGGGGAGAATGGCGTTCTTGGAAAACCCTCATAGTTAATTGATATGAGTTCATGTAAAGGCAACTTAACAACTTTGTTACAAAACTTCGCATAATTTATTAAAGAGAAATGTTATACACTATAAAAATAATATGGAAAAGATTTAAATGTTGAGTGAACTTATTACCAACCATGATGAAATATGATGATCAGATACGATCTAATTGTAGTCCCAATGAAAACTCCTATAATTTATATTTGTTGATTAAGTAGACTCTATTTTAGAATTTAAGATTGCTTTAAAATTTTTTTTACAGAGTGATCAAAAAGCCATTAGTAGTGTCATGTTGTGCTCATGCAATTATAATTGAACAATTATAAATGTTTTATAAGTGAATAAAATTAGTGACTCAATTCATTACTTACATTAAACATATATTTTTCGTATGTAAATATTAACGTACATATATGATAAAGGAAATTGAAAAGTATGTTGAACATACATCACACATTCTCAAAAATGCTCTTAGGTTTTAGAAACATTATAAAGTACAATCGTGATAGTCATACAAACATAATATCCTTAAGGCTCACATAGGTATAAGTTGTTTAACGATTGTGCACATCTTAAAAGTGAATCATCTACTACAATGAAAGTTTGTGAAAACTTGTAGCACTATAGCGATTTTATGCAAATTGTATAACTATGATAGTTTAATTGTGCTAGTATGATGATACGTGCTTTTGTAGCATTCACTTATGATCTTTAGGATAAATTTATTACATATGTGTGTGATGTGTAGAATCTTGTTATACAAATTATGATAATTTTTCATAGTTCTAGGCTTGTCTTAATTATACACATATGTTGTTGAAACATTTACATTTGATTTTATTTTTACTCAAATTTATTCTATCGTTTCGGGATTCTTTGCAAGAATGAATAAAATATTCCATCATATTAAAGGATGAATGATATTTTTGAATACATAAATGATTAAGTTGTTTGATACATGTCTAACATCTCGTATCATAATGTATGACAATGTTTTAACTTGTTTATTTAAGTGATAATCATTTTAATTCCAATACTACGTGACCATACTGTAACAAGAAAATCCACATAAGGAATAATGGCTTGGTTTAAGGAGTCTCACAATAAACTCAAGAAAGTCAATACAAAGGAAACATTATAAGTTTGTTATAACACATTTCAAATTTACGAAGCACAAATATTATACCTTATAACAATAATGTAACAAAGGTTTTAGATGATGAGTAAATATTTTACCAACGTTGTTGAAATATGAAGATTTGAATAAAATGACCAAAATTAAGATCACAAAGTATTAGCTGCAAAATATATCCAATTAAATTCATATAATTGCAACAGCTAACTTTCTTGTTCTTCTTATAAAATGACAAGAAAAAAATGAAATATTTGCTTATTTTTAGTTTCAAGTAATTTATTAATATTACTTGATAAATTAAAAATTATTTTATAGTGTTAATGGCCTAATGCTGTTTACAAAGAGATTAAGTAGCTGTAGTAACGTCATGTTGAGTTTGTGCTCTTCTGACTAAACATTCATAAACTGGTGACACATGAATGAAATGAATCATCCATTGAGTTACACATATTTCCCATGTAGTTCTGTTATTAAAACCATATCACACAAGTATGATATTGGATATTGCTAAAGAATAATGCACCTACATTACAACATTGTTTAAAAAACTCTTGGGTTTTCAAAACAATGCCATGTACAATCATGATAAACAAATTAGTATATCTATTTAAGACACATATGTATAATTTGTTTAAGCATCATACACATTTATAAAGTGGATCATTAATGTACAATAATTATTTGCACAAACTTGTAACACTCTTGGGCTTTTATGCACTTTCTATAATTACTATAATTTAATTATGCCAGTACTATAGTATGTTCTTTATAGCATTGAATTATTATCTACAGAATATATTTATTGGATATCTGAATGATATATAAATCATTGTCATACAAAATTATGATGATTTTCTCATAGTTTTAGGGTTTTGCTAATCATACACATGATATTGGATCATTTATGTACTATTCTTCAAAGATATTGGATCATTTATGCACAACATATGCCTATACATTATATGGTTCATGAAATGGTTGAAAACACAAAATAATTAGCTATCTCATTTGCATCAAACTTCTAGTATCATGTTGTATGACAGTGTCATAACTTGTTTATTTATTTGTGAATGGTGTGCATACTATTATGATGAGTTCATAGTACATATGTGACAAACAATACTAACTATACATCACTTGAGGCTCAAAGAAAGAATGCAGACCATATTAATATAATAAGGTCATCATTTTCTAAAAATAAAATTTAGGTTTCCATTAATGGTTTTCACCTAGTTTATTTCAAGGCACAAAAGTGAAGTTTTTCTTAATTTTGTTTAACTATATCAACATCAAACATACATTGTTAATTGCTATTTATTCACTACTATGGCTCCTTAGAGGGAAGATTTACATATTGGTATAATTTAGTTGAAAGAACATGAACATTTTATGATACAAAGTAATGAGTAAATGTTTAATATTCTTGCCAATTTGAGTAGTATATGATGTGCTTTGAATTGTGAGACACTCCACCCAGAGTTAAATTGAGTGGCTCCATGTTTTCAGAGCTGCACCAAGTTCTTGAATAATGTCACCAAAAACTTAACTTTCATTACATGTGGTTTCCACTTTCTTTTCTCTTCATTTAGCATCTATTCTTTGTTAACTACATTTTCCATAAATGATTAGTAGATGATTTGCTTAGTTGCATTCTCATCAATCCTCACAAGGCATGGGATCATCAATCTACCTTAGAAGATGATTACGTGAACTTTACTTAAGTAAAAACTCTACCAATGTTCAATGCATAAAAGCATGAAAATAGTAGAAAAGATATGCAACATTAATACAAAAAAATATTCAATGAAATTTTGTACTAACACAGAAAAAATTCTGCATAAATGAAAGCTGAACTCATTTTAAATTATAGCATGCTGCTCCTCCCTTTATTTGAATAATTCAAAAGGGTTGTTAATTTGAAATGTTAGGAAAATTCTAGTGAAGGTTTGGAAGCCTTGATTTTATAAAGAAGTCCACTAATTGAGCACTAGGTGCAAAAATCCTATAGTACTATCCTTTTTTACTGTATTTAATTTAATGTAGTTTCTCATATCATTGTTCTTAACATAAGAATGCTGAACTAGTTACTTTTTTAAGACATTAACACCAGGAATGTCACGAGGGACTAGTACATCGATGAAGTTTATGCCATAATCTCAATGTTGTTACATAATGCAAAATGTTGAGCAAAATAATTAGCAATTACTCTATTTTATGATTCTATTGTAAATAAAAAAACACAATTTATCTTATGGCCCAGGAAATGAGCAAGTTTCCATGAAACTAAAATGTAACAGATGCCAACTTCTTCTCGTTCATACTCCAAGCAAAATGAACATTAGTCTTGGAAACTAAGTCATAAACTATTTCACCTCTAATACACCTTAGGCATAGAGATTTGGTTCCAATAGGATATTTAAAAGTTTTCTTCATAGCTTGAATATTGGGTTTATTTAAATTGGAATAAAATCTTACACACAATTTTACACTAAATAATAATATAAGATTACTATATTTAGGGCAAAAAATTTAAACAATAATCTCTTTATACATCTTTACTATAATGGCATTCTTATTCCTTTTTATTTTCTTTATAATGTCCCATAAGTTTCCCTTTCATTTTGTTATGTAATGGTTCATCATCAACACAGTTATTCATGCTTCTTAATTTGATCAAATAACATTTGACTACTATATCAACCACAAGGAGATTCATAAAGCCTCACATGAATAGTTTCTTTTTTAGCTTAAGTTCTCCTATTCAGTACTTTGTATGACTTGTTATTCATGAAGCATAGCAAAAAAATTCCCTCATCATATATTGGATCATGCTTGTATAATTGTTTTCGTTAATAAAAATTTTTTTTAACAAAAAACACTTGCAAGTGAGATATTATTAGCCTTTTATAATATAATAGTTCATAAAAAGAACATGAAGTAAAGGCCTTATAAGAACACTATTATTTACATACCAAGAAATAAATGACATTACCAAAAAAAAAGTTTGGAACATTATACATATTCGACATATTCTTAGCCATGTCCAGTAAAGTTCTATTTCTTCTCTCATGTGTAGCATGGTTTTAAGGTGTTCTAAATTATGAGAAAGTGGTGGTATTCCATTATGATTACAATATTCTATATTTTTTTAAATTCTCCTACTTGGTTAGTTCTAATAAACCCTAAGGATATGTCATGCTCCTTTTGCAATCTATTGAACAGATATGTAAACTATCCAAATTCCACTTTTCCTAATAATGAACAACATAAATGTAATGTAAAAAGTCATCAATTATCACAAAATCATACATCATCCAAGATTTTGTGGATAAATGGGTTTTCAAAGAATTCTAATTGTAGCAACTCTAGTTGTCCATTTACCACGTAGAATATAGATTCTTAAGCCCACGACTTAAAAACTTTACATCCATGGTAAAAGAAGTTGGTCAAATGAAGACTTCCTCCTTTACACCTTTGCATGATTTGAAAAAAATGATAAGGAAACAATTTATTAGCAAAGGGTACCTACTAAACCAAAAAGTGCATACTAAATTAGTGGTGGTTTATAACTAACTAGATTAAGTTTGCAAGAAATCCATACAATTATGATAATTTATATAAAAAAGCCCAGTTGAGCTTATCCAATGCAAACAACATGTATAAGATAACAATGATAATATATCCTCTATTTTTTCGATTGGTATAGCTTAAAAACCATTTATTAAAGAATGGCATCAAATCTTTTTTCCATTTACAAATGCTATCCATTCTTTAGAAATTCTTACCTATAGGATATTGGTGGGTCTTTTGTCTAAAGTTTTTTTGAAAACCTTGAAGGTAATGCTTTATAATTTTGTTGGCCTCAAAAAATTAGATGACACTGTAGAGTTTTGTTTTGGTGTTGGGATTAGCTAGGTATTTGCAATTGATGGTAGAATTGGCCTCTTTCTTAATGAGTCTTAGGTAGCAACCAAAAAATGTAATGTAATAATATCATAGTAGTGCAAATAAAATTAATTAGAAAATCCATGTAGACCTTGTGAACTTTTACCATTCAAACCTTACACTACTCTTTTACCATCTTCCATGGAATCTTCATGGGTGGTTTGGCCAAGTTCGTCCTTTTAAATAATGCAATGAATATTGTGAACTTAAGTTTTGAATTGCGTCCATATTGTAATTTTCATCAAAATAAAGCAAAAGTTCTTCAAAATATTGAATAAACTCGATACTGATCTTATTATCTTCATCATTTTGGCCTCCCTTCTTATTTTTCTTGTGGATGGATAGCTTAGATCCTTTGTCCACGACTAATAAGTTAAAGTATTTGGTGTTCACTCTGCCACACTCTACCATATAAGATCTACTTCTTTTAATACATTTACTCCCAAACATGGCAACAAAATTAAATCTACTTGTGACTTAGACCATTTAATTCTATTTTCATCTATAATGAGTTGGTCATATGTTCTTCTAATGACCTCATTTGCTATATTGTTCATTTGTCCCATCTTCACCATTCATTAACTATCTATTCTCTATTCATTGCATCTTAAAAAAACATAATTGATAATCTACAAAGTATCTTTTATCATGAACCCTCATACCCATCACATTAAGTTTTTGTAGCATATTTTTTTAATCTCTTAGGAGCAACAAAATTCAAATATCCATTATTGAATGAACAAGTGTGGCCATATGTGCCAAAATGCCAACATAATTATATAAATCCAATGCATCACACTCTATCATCAAAGATATAAAAATGATGAAATTGAACTGCTCAAATGATAATATAAGTCATGTTCTATCTAAAATAAATATAAACATATAGTTATAAAAGCCCACAATTTTAATCTAATATAATGCAATGTACATAAATAAATATAACCATTAATTAGTCATAGAAATAATATCTTATCTGCATTAATCAAATAAAACTACAAGAAGAAATGTCATTCAAGAAATGTACTAACCCTGATAATTCAATTTCTAGCTCAAAGTTTTTGCTATCTCAATGAACTTACAATAGTTTAACAGGGCATTGCTAAATTCTTAATAATGAAACCTTGAAAACTAACATACTTGAAGAAGGAGACATACTTGTATCGTAAAGCCACTAAGGTGGCTAAGGTTGAAATGCACCACGAATTGCTAGAGTAATTCCATGAACTTCAAAGAGGAAATCAAAATTAAGGTGGGGAGGATGTTGCACCCATCAATTTTTCTACTTATTCATAACTCAATAAGACTTGGTATGTTTCCTCAATATGGCATTTAAAATTACAATTTTGAATTAAAAAGTGTTTAACTCTTGAATGTTGAGAGAATTTGTATTTTGAATTTTCAATCTTGAATCTTTAAATTGGGAACAAGTAAGGATAATTTTACCATGAAAGGCTTTTTTTATAACGTGTTGTATTATATAAAAAATTTTTATAAGAACAAGTTAAATAACTTACATAAAAAGGTTTACAACTTATTTATCTATATACAACTTTGGATATACAACATAAACATGTGTATGAAACTCCTAATATTGAGGAATACTTTAGCTTTGATTTTACTTGTTAGGTGCTCATGATAAAACCCTAAATTGTTGCTAGGAAAATAGTTTGATTTAAGAATTCTTAGAAAATACTATTTAAGCCTTAAGTTATGGTTTTGCTAGGTTTTAGAAAATAATACTAAGCCTTAAGAAGATGATAGGTGGCCAATCAATTGAAACTAAGGGATGCAGAAGTGATACTTGTGAGCAAGAAGTGAAAAAAACCTATACAAGGAGAACTCCTTTGCTAAGATTGCAAGGTATAATGTTCCTTGAGATTAAATGTTAAATGTACTTAAAATCCATGGAAATATAAACATGATTGTATTGCTAAATGTTCATGTTATGAACTTTGAAAGTTATATTAGAATTAGTTAGTTAGTCCCTTTTACATGAAATTTTTTATATAAAAAAGTGTTCTACCTATGACTTCAAGTAATTGGTGATCTTGTAATGGACTTGTTTTTTTGTCCATTTGAAATGTTATTGAATTTACGTGCATATTATTCACTACAAACATACACAAGAATGTAAGATGGAATATCATGAACACATGCTTGCAAATTAAAAATTTTTCATTGATGGATATCTAAAATAGAAAACCTGGCCTTTGAGTATTGGTTATTGGTATTTATTGTCTCTTAACCAAGACATGACTACAAGGAATTATTGTTAAATTTTTGTTGAAATGAAATTCTTTGTTGATTCCATGAATATGTATGCAAAATATGCTTGCATCAAGATGGAGAATGTCAAAAAATATCCAAACTATTAAATGAAAAATTTTTAATTTTTTAGTTAACAAAAGAATGCTTATTATTAAAATTGGTAGCTAGTTAAATCTATGATTTTCAAGAACCAACTTTTGTTTTATGCAAACTGAGAATGTTAGTATAAGTTATTTGAATATTCAGTACCTTGGTTGGTGGATATCTAGCTTAATGTTTCATCACCACTTGAATTGCAAAGTAGTTAGAACCAAGGCTTTATAATATGAGGATAATTAAACCACGAGTTTGTACAAATTAAACCATATGCCAGGCCATGAAAACTAGAATGGTGCATAAAACAATTCTAAATCCTTGGGATTCTTGTGGCTAACTGTATCCTATCTAAGACACAATTGGGTAGCTTAAGACATGTCATTAGTAAGTTGGGTGAGGCATTAGTTTAAGCCCATAGGTAAACCTAGATGGATTCTTAAGTGAGTAATCCCTTCATTTTCTTGATGGGATGCTTGGAACAGCTTCATGTTTAGCCTTAGAAAAGTTTAAGTATGGTTGGGAAGTAGTTATCTAACAAAGAGAACTGGGTTCATTTTAGATATCTAAACCATGTTGATGTGTGTCCTCTCTACTTCACATATGTATTCTTTTGAAAAAATAAAGCTTAAGTGATCATATTTTTACTGTTACACATCTTACTAGAACTTGATTATATGACACATCGCTTAGGTTATTGCACAATATAATGTTGTGATACTCTTTAGTTATTGTATCACACAAGTGTGTTGTTACCGTTCTTTTTTATATTGCATTATTATTTTTGAAATCTTCTACTATTGGATGAAGAAAATATAATAAGTATTAGTAGGAAAAAATATATCACATTTTAAGGGTGTGGGCTAATGGACTCAATTCAAAGTTAAAATCTTTAATTATAGTAACTAAATTAGATTAGTTGTAATTAGACATCAACTTGAATCAAACAAGGAAATCATAAAACTAGCCTCATAGAATGAATTCCTTTTCATAAAAAATGATAAAAAATACCATAATCAAAGTTTGCATCAAATTTTCCTAAACTAAGTTTCTAATTATTTAAAGTAAAGCACTTGTAATGAAATACATAAAGGTGTGACATCACCAGCATTGTATTATTTACAAGTTCATAAGATGAAACATTAAGTAATGGTCTCTTAAGTACCCTTAATGAAGAATAAGCATAAAATGTTCATTTTAGTTAGAAAAATAAGAAAATAATTCATCTTTTAAATTCATTGCCTTTGTCACATATTATTAAAACTATGTAAGGATTTTGCTCTTTTCTAGCTCAGGGTCACACTTCAGCCTTTAGCAAATTGTTTTATATAAAATCTCTACTACAACGTAACATACATATAGTCAAGGGACATGGCAAGATACCCTTTAACTCATCTAACTTGAAAGTCAAACTAGTAGTTGCAATTCTATAATCTAATCATGTTTGCAGCATGTTTCCTACAATGAAAAATACCTCCTGACAATTTGATTACCCAAATGGTACAGGGTCTAATTCACCGTAGAATAAGATAACTTACTAACACATACTAACAAATAGATAGTAAAAAAGAAAGTACAATTGAAGTTATGCATGCCATATGTATAAATCATAGTATTTATAGGTGAAGTCCATCAAAAGAAATAATACAATATGAAAATATCAATATCCTAAAAAAATGTCCAATACAAACCAATGTCCATCAACTCACATTATCAAATTTAAAAGTAATAAGATGAGTACTAAAAAAAGTAAGAGATGCAAAAAGAACTAATGAATAACTAGATGTTGAATAAAACATCCCTAATCTCTAGCTCTTAAACAAGCTATTGTCTCCCTAGTATTTCATATCAAAATTGTGAGAGAGTGCACCGATGCTCAATAGGGAATATGTATGTCATGTTAATGAAATAAAATGTAGTGACAAATATCGATATCAAATATATAATTTAGACTATAATTAATATAATAGTGAGATATGTCAATATATATATGAAAGGTCACTAAACTAATATAATTCATGAGTTTATGATGAAAGTTATTGGAGTATATGATCATGCAATCTATCTCACTTTTTTGAACTAAGAAAATTACATAATAACCATTTATCACAATCTAACACTCCCCATAAAACTATACCAATCTACAGCCTGAGGATCCAAAACTGAGGAACATTACTTCAAAAAATCTAATCTTAACCAAGATCATCAAATTATATGTCTTGATCTTAATCGTACCAAACTTTACCTATAATGAGTAAACCTATGGAATCTTAAAACCCTAATCAGGAATATAAAATGATCTATTTATTATCTTGGTATTTTAGAAATGGTTGTAGACAATTTAGGGCATCTTATAATGCCTTAGATGTTACATATATAAATTAACTTTATTGTTAGCTTCAACTTTTACACATATTATCCTTGTCATAACTAATCTTTTAAATCATAGTTCGCATGAATTCCTTTCATGCCTAGTTGACAAATCATAGACATATAGATTTCGTAAGCTTCCAAAGCAATAACTCTATTTCAAAGAGACTAAAAATTTTCACTAATTGTCATACATAATAATCCATGTCATGCTTGATGTTTAGGTAATATCACAAGAATATGTAGTCTGTTTGCTAAGGCTAAAGTTAACTCTATAGCTAAAACAAGGCTCACTACCTCACCTTACATTATATATGGTTTGATGAAGAGTCTCTCTTTTGTAGAGCCATATACATAGTATGCTCAAAGAATCCCCTGGTGCTTATATTCTTGTTCCAATGTTATCAGTTTTTTGATGTATTTAAGGATTTACTTTGAAACTTTTAATTCAATTATCTGCATTATTTTGGGATTCCTTATAAACCATAATTTTTGTATCTAAGATTCATTGATGTTTAATGAAAACACTTTAAAGGTGTTATCTAAAGTACCATAAGGTTTCATCTAAATTATATATGTCATATCTAGGGTATCTTTGGGTTTCATCTAATCCATAAAAGGTTATATTTAAGGCACCCTAGGGTTTCATCTAAGCCCATGCTATCATTTCAGGCATGTTAAGGTTTCATTATCCTTAAACATCTTATTTAAGGTAACATATGTTTTCAACTAAATTAATAAAAACTAGTTTTCATAGGTTACCCAAACATTACCATTTAAATCACCACATTTGAGGGCTCCACCAAAATGTCTTCAAGAAATTTAAAACCAATCTTAAGATTAAACAATGTCCATGGCAATCATTATAAATCAAAAACTATCCTTAACCCTCAATAGTATTATCCAAAATCAACGTATTCTTGTTAGCCTGTTCATGACCTAAACCAACAAAGCCTTCTTCTAATGCTTAAAGTGAGTCCTTTTATGCTTTCCATTTTAAAATGAATGGTAATAACTCACCCTAGAAATCATTTAGATCAAAATAATGTTTAAGATGAGCTTTCTATGACATTAACAAGTCATGTTACAAGCTAAAGTACAACCTGAGGAAATAATTGGCTAAATGAAGTCCTTAGGGTTTGATTATGTTTTCAAGAATTACCCTAATGTTTATGGCTTATGCTAAGATTAAATTACAAAAAATTGACTTTAACCAATTCTTTATCAAGGTCTCATGTTTATAAATATATCTTCTCAGCATTCCACATTCAAATTTAAAACTAGGTTTATCAAGGTTAATTTTAGAAATCTTAACAAAGTATGGTATATTCTATTACAAAACTTTAAGGATTTCATCACTTGTATTCATAAAATCTATTTTTCACATAACCTGATATCTTGAAGAAATTGGTAGGAATAATTTATAGAATCTTAGAAATTTAGTTCAACTATTTTTCTAACAAAGAGTAATGAAGATTATGCCATTCTCTATACATAGATTTTAATTTTAATTTTCATGCAACACAACATAACTAAACTTCCAAAATGCACACAAAATTAAAGTTAGAAATCTTCTATTTTTTGGTAAGGGAACCTTGGAAAGACAGATCAATGAAATTTCAAAATTTGTAAATGATTTGATGAATCTTTAAATGATCTTCACTTAATCATTTAATTAACCATAAAACCCTAACATTAATATTTAGAGTGCGAGAATATTTTCCTTGAGTTATTTATATTATAATGTGGAGATTGCGTAGGATAAATCTTAGGCATTCCTTTAGCAAATATAAGAAAAACTACATGCCTCAATTTACTACTTTCTTCTTATGTTAGAGTTAAATAGAAGGAAGACTACAATTTACAACATGATTATATTTTAATGAAATCATATGCATTCATTAACAACATAGTTGGCCCAATTATCTAGATTTTATCTACATTTTATTTTGTAATCTCAAGGTTCATCCATTCTTTGGAACCTTGTAAGAGACAACTACAATGACTATCTTATCTTTAATCAAATATTAATGTTTATTTCTTCTCTTCTTACTCATGGCTAGCCCACCATATTTTTTTTGTCATGGTCACGACATCCCTACTATGAGTACATAAAGGGTTTCTCAAAACCTCTAGACAAGGAAATAATTAAGGTTTAAATATCCAACATCCTCTTTAAAATCATAAATGAAAACTTCAACTTGATTGATTCTCGATAGGTTGCATGCTCTGCAATCTAGTATATCATGTGTAACTCTTGATTCTGAGCAAGGGAATCCAATATTTTAAAATAATTGCATGAATAATGCAAAATTAATGTTTTCTAATTTGTAGGATTCATGTTGCCAAGGATAGTTCTTCCACAACGTTGGGTTAGTTAAAGTGTGCATGATGAGCCTAGCTTTACAATTGGATGTAATATTGTTAAGCATGAAAACACAAAAGCTAGTAAAGACAACTAATTTAGCATGAATGCACTAAGAAAAAATTCTAGTGGAGGGTAAAGACTTTGGTTATTAGGCTAGAAAAAAAAGTGGTGTAACAACTAGTTTTTAATCTATAAAATTTTTAAAAACCTCTTTCTCTAGTCTTAGAAACAACACTAAAGTCAATCATAAGAAGTAATCAGCCACAAGTAATGCAAATGTCTTATCTCCTAGGCATGTAGGATTGATTGGACAAAATAAGTATATGTGTAAGAAAAATAGTGGTGTTCAAGTTCTTATTTTCTTTTTATGTTTAATAGTGGATGTAAATTGTTTTAAAATTTGTTAAGATCCATGGACATGGCCATTACTCTAACAAACATGTGCAATTATATCACTTAGGTATTATGTTTATTATGTGTAATAATTAGAAGAATGTCGTCTCTATAAATAATGTATTCAATTGAATTAAACAAAATAGAAAAACCTTAGACAAATAATTTAAGGCATTGTGCAACAAATCTTGTACAATGAAGACCATTCATTTTTGTGGTGTGAGTGATTCCAAATGCACTATTTCCATTGACTTCTTTCTTTGCATTTTTTTATGGTAATTTTGGATTCATCATATTCCTTTAGGTGGATGAAAAATGAAGAATGCCTAGTAATGTGTCAACGCATCCGCTCACTATTTTGGCACCTTAAACCCTTCGAAGGTTGTCAATGATGGCACATACAAAGAAAATTCAAACATTAGTCTTGGAGGCACATGCATCGTTGCCTCCAAAATGTCTTGGTAATTTAGGATAACTTCCTGGATCCATGCAAATACAAGAACTTTGAACTAGCGTTTCACTTAATTTTATAATGTGAAACTAAATGGCCAATCTTAATGCTATATTGGCACTTAATTCCTTGAGCATTTGAAATAATAAAAGAGTTATAAGGCTGTACTCTATTAACTAATATGTTACAATTTAACTGTTTTCTTCTAATGTTTTTCAATTCTCAAGTTACCACTGTATTTTTTATTATCATGGTAGCCACTTCATATCCTATATTTTTTACTTCGGTAAATAGTTTGCATTCTTTTCATTTTGATTCTCACATAATCCTCATATCCTTCTTCTAACATAGTAGACTTTGAAGCTAATTTGTTTTACCTTATTGAAATATAATTTTACTATTCTTCATAATTTATTTGAAGACGAAGAATAAGAGGTGGACCACACCTCATCATTAGAAAAAATTTAAAACTTGCCACCCTTAACAAATGAACAAATCAAGCTCTCCTTCCTAACTTCCTCATTGGATGTTTAGTTATCAAAATCACTCAATAAGATTTTCAATTCCAATATCTTCTTTTATTATTGAAACTTCTCGACTCTTTCCCTATAGCGTGGGTAGTTGGGCCTTTTGTGCCAAGGTAATGTATAATCATGATAATAGTTATCCTTGGTTTGTGTCATCCCACCCTTTTGCTTCATTACATAGGAAACTTTTCTTCATATATTTCACATGTTATATAATCTTGATGGCTCTTTACAGATGACAACTACCATGCAAGAGATCAATGAATCAGAGTATAAGTTAAAGTCCACCACAAAAGAAAGAGGTTCTTGTTTTTCTTATTCATCTCCTTCATTTATTTTTGTCCTTCACTCCTGTTCCACACAAGCTTAACTCCATTAATGAGGAGCTTTCCAAGAAATAGAACTAGTTACAAAATAGAAATATGTTTTATTATGTTTAATGTATATTAGAGTATAAGTAGAGTTTTAAAAAATTTTTTTGACATAAAAAACCATATTCTAATATTAAATAATCCATTGATAATTTTTTTGAAGCAAGTAAACATTGATTCTATAGTTTTGTCATGACTCATTCTAAATAACACATATTGATGAATTAGCATATTGATTTTATTCTATTTCACTTGCTATGTATATTCTTAAGCAACCTCAAGTTTAGACCAAATGTCATGAGAATACTTGATATGCATGATGGAGTTATATTTAGGTAATCTAAAATATAAAATATTCATGGCCTAATTGTTCTGCAACACTTTGTGCTTTTCCTTAGGTGTTGCATAGCAAAGGTGCATTCTAACTTTTTGGATGTTTAGTAATTTAGTTAGGTAAGTAAAATTATGTTTAGTAGGAACCAAAAAATTTTAGATTGATAGATTAAAAAATAAGCACATCTTACTTCAGTATTACAAATAATATTAACATTTCAATAAAGCAAATTGATGAGATGATGTTCCTTCACTTAAAACAAAATTGTCCTCTACAAGTGAAGGAGCCTTAAGGACCTTGTTATAGAAATTTGTTTGTTTGTCAAAACATTTCTCTAATACTTCTCATTAAATTTGGAAAGGAACAAATGCTACAAGAGGGTGTGACTTGTGGCATTTATACAATATCAAGAAGCAAATGTTTTAAAACTACTTTAATTTGTTTGGAACTATCAGAAGAACCATTACTGTAATATAAAAAAAGTGAAGAAGAAAACACAAACAACAAATGACAAAATGTACATCCATGTTTTTTTTGGTGGCTATCCTTAACCAGTCCTTATGCCTACCATTAAAAACCTAAATGAGCTTCCACTAACGACATGTTTTTATCATGGAAGGTAAGAGTTAACCAAGTGCATCAGTGGTGCTCAAATAAGTCACCAAAAGAATTTACAAATTTTTGCTAGACAAAAAAATATAGCTCTTTTCATAAGCAACAAATGAAAAACATGTACATTTAATCCATTTTTAATAAATGCGTCGCAAAGAAATATGATAATAATAATATGATATTACCAATATTAATAAAAAAATAAAAAATTTTGTAGATCAAGTAGAAATCAAAAGATGATGTAGCCATAATTAAATGAGTTCGTGATTTTGCTCTTTCCTTAAACTTAAGATTTTACAAATTATAACAATAGCTTCTTCTCTTCATACTAAAGCCAATTATGATCATTTGGTGGCCAGTTAGGCTTTCCAAAGTCTACTAAATAGTGGTTACACTCTCATGGTTTTGTTATTATTAGTACATTAACAATATCTTATTAGGATGCTGGAAAAGGAAAAGAACATCTTAATGCCCCAAAATGTCTGGAAATATTCTTTCAAGATAGTTCTTCGTACAATACATCACCAAGACATAGCTTAGTGCTTAAGTCCTTATACATATATTTTGTTCTAGAGCATCTCATAGATTAAACAAGTATAATGTAGTTAATATTTATAGTTTCAATTGATCATCTCACGACATTATATATTTATTTTTCTAAGAGACACGATCTTGAAAATGTGTTGTGATGTGATGATATAAGAAAAGAAATTTGCATGATAATGCAATTACTAACCCACTAAAACCTCAACAATTGATATTATTCATTGCTTTCAGATGGTATTGTGACAATATTTATCCTACATGTTTTGCACTTATTAATGATAAAAAACGAATTGCAGAATACTAATGCATTGAACATTCTGATAGTTTAATGAAGAACATCAATTATACAAATTAGTGTGCTCAGATGATATGATTATTGCAATCTTACAATCGCTTTATATCAAACTTTTCCTATGACCTACGTAAATTTGGATCATATAGATGTGATTCCAATATCTCTAAAGTAAGACGGTATAGGACTTGACTATTTACATTAACAAGTTTATTGCTTTACTTGCACAATTTAACAATAAGAACATCTGAACATAGGCTATCTTATAAGAACAACCCTTTGGGTGGCTATATTAAATTTCTGTGTTTGTGTCATATCAATGTCACATAATAATTGAATATAACTTATTATAACATATCTTACATATGGTATTACCTAATATTAAATAAGTTATTATAGACAAATATGAATGAGAACTCTTACTCACATGAAATAGGTGGAAAATTGATGCTTAGAGAATGTATGACATAAGTAAAAGATTGATACCTTGTATAATTAAGTATGCACTTCTTATCCATTATTTAGATGGTCGTAACACCTATACCCATTGTACGTATACAATTCCACGATAATAATAAACTTCAGTTGTTGGGTTAAGCTAGAGTCTAGCCTATACAAATGTGATTTGAGATATCGTATTGTATAATTATTAGGCTAGAATGTAGATGGCCTATTTTAAGTTTATTTTCCTTATTCTGTAAAATAAATTCATTCTAAAATAGCAGTTAATGATAGTATAATTAATCAAATGCAAATCTAGAAAACATTATGTCCTCAAAGACATGTTTTAGCAACGCATGAATATGATGAGTTATTCTTTCGTATATGTAGCTATTGCAAGTTAAGCCACCCTTAAGAGTTGGTCTCCAATGTTCTTATCATTTTAAATGTAATATCCCTTGAGTGCTATAGATTTGGTACATTCATGATTTAAGACTACATAAATACAAAAAAGTCAAACATTTATTAGTAACTAACAAATTCATTTTATGATTGCGTCTTTAAGAATACAATTAGAGAGACCAAAGTTGCACTAATTCTAAGAAATGAGATTAAATAAATATGTTAATAATCTAGTTCTAAACTAAAGATGACTTGACTACTTTAATCTACTACTACGTCAAAAGGAAAACACTTGATGTACAAGAAAATGCATTTAATGACTTCAAAAATGAGTTTAAAATAATTTAAAGAATATTTTCCTATTTAAAAAGAATATCTTAAATGTAATTTTTATTAGCACCAAAATGATAAGATATATAAAAAAAAATAGTGTGGGAAGAAAACACATTAATGTATATGCACAAAATGTGTGAAATAGTATTCCTAAAAAAGTATTGCTATGAAAAATATGTCTTCAAATAAGGTGTGAGTGCTATGATCACCTTATGTTAACAAGCATTGTTAAAATTCATACTACTACAACACATCCGCAAATATTGCTACAATTCATTTTTGCAAAATTAGGCATTCCAAAACCAATGGTAGAATGTGGAAATCTTTGTTTGCAAACCTTCTCTTTATGAATGGAAGTGAAAATGCATATGAAGCAGATATGGTTTTAGACACACTAATGTTGTCAGTGACAGACTTGTGTGCTCAACAAAATCAATTAGAATGCATTCTTATTATGCCGTCATTCAAGTGCAAGTGGTAGCATGCGTTGCCACAATATTTCATGAAGCAAACAAATGAGTTGTATGCTTTCCAATCTTAAATCATGAAAGGTCTTCTGTGGTGGTTTCAAGACCTTTGGTGCAACTGCTAAACATTACAGTTACATGTCAAATTTCTACAGCTCTTTGTGATGTCGATCAACAAATAACCTTTGTGTATTTCCCTTTGATGTAATAGTGGATTTCACAAAACTTTTCATCCTCAAAATGTACCATTGTTCATTATAATGGGATAAAATTTACTTAATTTAGAGGTTATAATATATATATAAATATACATAATAATTACTCTATATTTGATAATGCTAAAATAAAATGTCTTTAATCTTGTTGTCATGGTCCAAGGCTATGTCATCAATGAATTGGGCAAGCTAGTGTTTCTTCCTTGAAAAAAGTTTTAAAATTAAAAAGGTTAAATGATTATTAATCATTAATTTTAATAAGATTTCTTGCTTTCAAACTATGAAGTCAAACTCATGAATCCTTTGAACATGTCATTATGGTTTCACCAATTAGACCTTTAAACCTACTTCACATGGAATTATTTCTTCCAATTCATTCATGTTGCCCAATTGTTAAAAAATTTTAATTTGTGATTCTTGGTGACATTTATTTTTTTACATGGGTTTTACTATTGATAAAGAAAAATGATGCTTTTACATTTTCCAAGATCTTGATTTAAATTTTTTAAATAATTTTAATTTTGATGTGTTGTTTTTTTGTAACTATCATGTGAGAAATTTTGGAATTTTTATGTTCCAAATGTTTAGTTTAAAGTAAGAATTAAAGAATACCTATTGGATCATCACTTCCTCTAAAAGAATTTGGCAATAGATTGAAGAAATTGAACACAAGTACAAATGTCAATGTTAATGCTAAAGAAGTGTAATTAAATTATTATTTTTTTGTTATAAAACGTTAAAACTACATGTTATGCATTTAATAAAATATAAATTAGGTATAATACAACAAAACATTCTTATGCTATTTTGAATGTTAATAATCTAAAAAATTTGTTTTTTTCGTAGTAGCACTTGTTATGTTTCAAACATAAAACATAATTTCAATAATTTTTATTTCAAATTTGATGTGCGTATTCAATGAAGTATTCACTTATAATAACGACTTATAAAGTACATTGTAAACAACTAATGTACTTTGGGAAATATTTCAATTAATAAGTAATATATAGTGAAAATTTTAATGTAGAATGATCAGCAGTTTTACTAAAGCAAAAGAGTGTGCTATAAAATTTTCATGCATAAGAGCTATTGTAGATGGGGCAATATATCAATTAAAAAGTAGTGATGATTAACAATTTGAGTGTGCCAATTTGTTGTTTAATAAAAGGATGTCGCTATGAAAGTTTGCAAACTCATAAGATTGCTTTAAGCCAGTGGGTTTGAGTAGATTGTTCCATCATAAAATAATTAAACCATAACACTTGTATTTGTAATATGGAATAAAAAGATTTTCAAATCGAGAATGATAATTCTTTAACTAGCTCTGTGCATGATGAACTTATTCAATTCTCATGAATTTTTTTTGAATTTGTAGAAAATTCAACAAGAAGGCAAAAGAAAATAAACAAGTAGATCTTCATAAATAAGTTCAATATTACTTAAGAGTTAGAAATAAAATTTATTTTACTTTCTTTGTATAAAAAAATAAAGTAGACATTTTGGTTGTGTTAGAATTATCTCTTCTAAAAATGCATTATATAAAAATTATGCCATCTTCAAAATGAAGGTGATTGTTTAGTCTTAAGTTCCCTTTTATGGTAATAATCCCTACTATAAAAGCATTGCTCTAATTTCGATTTCATTTCATTCACCCAAAACATGCTATTTGAATTTCATAAAAAATTCCAAATAACGCATCATTGAGATATGGATATTAACAAAGAAAGGTTTAATAGGCATGGATAAAAATTAGAAGAGGAAAAGTTGGTTAACACAAAAAGAATTTCATGCAATTTGTAAATCAAGAGATAAAATCCAACATATAACTCTAATGTAAATCAAGAGATAACATCCAAGCTCACTGAAACCAAAAATGAGTGAAGAAAATTAAGGGAAGAGACAAAATGACAAAAATTGATGACACTACATAAGGAAGTAAGGCTGGGTTTCTAGCATAGATTTGCTACAAGGCCACCAAAGTGAATGCTGTAATGTGTTGGTCGAGGTCTTTCTGTAGAGGCATGGTGCCGTTGTAGCATTTAGTACATCACATAGATGTTTGACTTGGAGGCATTCCAGTTCTATCTAAATTCAGAGTCGTTGCAAGATTGGCCCCCTACTACTCGTTAGTCTTCATTATCACTATAGGTGTTGGGATGAAGTATAGTAGATCAATATTTATTTGATATTTTAGTTTGTATTTCATTAGTTCACTAAGTTATTTACATCTATACATTAATTTGTGTTATTTAATGATTAGTTTAACTTTTTTTAGATATTTCCAATTTTATATTAAGTGCAAGTTATTCTTTTAGGCAGTTGATAATTCCACTCATCGAAAATTTGATTAACTATTTTCTAAAAAAGCTTAAAATTAAGTTTTGGGCTTTTCCTGTTATTTTGTACCACTATTACCACCACCGTTAAAGACATGGTTGCCACCCATTAGGCCTATGGTGTCCTACGAACTTTGTAAGATGATCTTCCTACATAGGCTTGATCCACAAAAGCTGTAACTAATCAATATGTCATAGTTTTCCCTAACCCATGTTGACCTAAAGGTAAGACCTAAAGGTAAGACCTAAAGCATTGCATGCCACTCTATGCAAACTTTAATATTGTGCCACCAATCAAAAAAACCAAAGCATAACACATTGATCCATCTATGTTGCACCAACCACACCACCCATTTCCTCACCACTCATCACTAACAATGCTCAAAATGCATAGGTTATTTAGGAATTTATTACATTAAATCAATTTGTAACTTTTTAAGTTATTTTTTTCATGTTTTTTTTTGCAAAATTCAAACTATCTTAATTATTATTTTTTAACTATTTTTACAAATTTGAAAGGTCTTTCAGAATTTTAAAATGTACCCCTTAATATTCATAAATAAAATTACTATTATGCTCTTGAGATCTTTATAAATAGGGATGCTCACTATGTTGTATAGGATGAAAATCATTTAGTGAAGTAATAAAGTTCAACCACCAACACTTTTTTATTTTAATGTGTGGTGCATAAATTATCTAACAATGTGATTATAGAGGTGTCCTAAGAAGGAATATGAGAGGATCAAAAAGAAAATTCCTGCCCATTATCAAACATTCACGATATTGTCAAGTCATTAAGAAAATTTTTCACCACTTTATTTCAACTTTTAGAAAACATAATCATCATATACATCTTTCTCTTTAGTGCATATGACTATGATTTCTTTGTTATGCTTCTTTGAACACAGATTATGCATGTACCTCACCACTTCACTACCAATGTCAACAATTGTGTGTGTGTTATTTAAATCACTTTACATTTATGCTAAGATCCCCTATATAAAAATTCAATGCATTACTTTGGCTTTTGTAAAAGTTCTTATTCAGTAATCCTTGGATTTTTTATTTGAAACCAGTAAGACCATTGGATTGGGCCTTGTATTTATATATTTCTAGAAGTGAAGCTTTTCTTAATTTTCTATGAGTTATAATTGGTTTTAATATATCATATTACATCTCATTGATGAACTCCTAGGATATCTAAACCTAAAGGAAGATACTTTAAAAAAATCCTATTGGAATGGTGTTAACCCACTTGCACCAAACTTCATGCACTGTTAATGCTCCCTTGAGTCATGTGAACATGTGACTAGTAGATGCACTAAACTTGATAAGTGTGATGGCTTATTACAGTTTGTTGGCTACATGCATCATTAGTGCAATAAGTGGTAATTACTACACCATCCTTGCTCATGAAAACTTTAAACACAAATGGCACTTAGAACCCTCATGCAAGTTGGGTATTTATGGGTAGTTATGTGGTTAGATGACTCAAAATTGATGAGAATTCAAAACATTATCAATGGTCAAAGCTCTTTTTGTAACAAATTGTTAGGTTTTTTTGTAATTAGATATTATATCCTAGCCTCTATACAAAGTGTTGGAAAAGTTGTTTGAAAAAATTCAAAAGAATTTAGGGAGAATACATAAATGTTTCAAAATAATTTAGAGGGAACTTAAAAGGAACTTAGGTAATTTTTAGAATTTAAACTTTATGAATTTAGAACCTTTAAAGAGAATCTAAAAGAATTCAATCTTCATGCAAAAAATCTTCTACATTTCATTTTTTGTTTTCTTCTTAACACTATCACACTTTCACTTCTATTGTTACTACTTTAAAATTAATGTCTATAGATAAGGTCATTGGGTGAGAACATCTCACAAATAGCTCATTCTATTTTTTACATAAGAACACTTTGATTTTATGCTGATGCGAAGTAGAAAGAATAATAAAGTTTAAGAGTAAATCATAAAAGAGTATTTGAAGAGTGAAGAAGATTAAATTTAGTTGGTAATGTTGATCATAAAGTACCTGCATTACTTATTCAATCTTTTAAACAAGCCATTACATTAGTTATAGCTATCGAAAAGAAAGTGAATGCAAATCACCAAAATAAAAAGAACTAGATATAAGAGGTTTGATTAAAGGTTTGTGATTTAGAAACAAATGGAAAAGTATTCTTCAAAAAATATATTATAGCCATAGTTAACAACATTCTTTGAGCAAAAAAATTGATGTATTGTGAACACGACATCATGATAGGACACTTATATGAAATGTTTTGAAAATTTTATTTTGAAGTTTCCAAAACATTTTAAGAATGAAAAAATATTTACGATAACAGCATTTCAAACTCCTTCACAAGTTGATGATACCATAATTCTTATGGTCATTGTATCCTTTAAGGTAATGATAAAAAAACCATGGTTAATTTTTTACTAATACCTTCTTAAGCTTAGTGTTGTTTTAGTGATCTAAATTTGTTGTAGCTTGGATTATTGCAATATAAATAGTGAATGTAATTTAATGGCTCAATTTTTTAACTTTGGATCAAAGAATGATGGTCTTTCTCGTGCAACTAATCCATAAATGACTTCATTTCAAAGTATTTATGATTAGCATATTAAACCTTTAAATTCTTTGCAATGGTGGCACATACGACTATCATCCCTTATGTAAATGCAAAATTTGTTTGAGATGTATTTTATTTGAAAGCATTTGAGATTTTACATTTACGATTTTTTTTATAAAAATTTTATTATTAAAACAAATTTGCCAAAGCACCCCCACTGCAATGTCCAAAAGGCTTACATTGAGTGGCCCGAAGGAAAAACGAGGCATGGGAACCCATAGGCTTGGAACCCAATTGAAACCAAGATGAGTCAAGCTCGAGTACTACTTTAGTTTGGTTGTTATTGTGGTCCTTGGTTGTATCGGTTGAGGGCATTTCTTTTGAACCAATATTGGAAAAATGAGTCAGCGAAGACTTCTTATTTAATTTATGTAAATTGGCTCTGGTTAGACCCCATATGTGCATGTTGGTGACTCAAATCATGACCTCCTCAGAAACAAGAGGTTGTCAACACTATTAGGCTGGTAATAATATGTAGTGGATCTATTATAAGTAGAAAATAGTTACATAATTTTCCAAGTGGCACAAAAAATAAGCTTCACCAAACTTGAAATTTCTACACAACCTGATTACAATTTCTTACGATCAAAAGTTTTAATCACACACACATTTGTAAGCAATCATTTGACTTTAGCCATTCATCCCTAATGCTTTATCAAATCGTTGAGAGTCTCTTGACCCTTGTGAATAATAACCTCATCATCGTCATCATCCATCTGATTTTTGAATCCAACGATTTAGATCTTATGTCGTAGTGATTAGAACTAAACCCTTTTTCCTTTAAGCTAATCCAACTGCTATCACTCCACCCATTAATGTAATCAGACAATAGCTATACCGTTTTCTTCGTTATAATGGCTAGGTTTCCAAAAAATAGATTCTTCCATTGTAGGAGTTATTTTTGATATTTTTCATTTCATCTATAAATAAAAATAATTTACAAAACATAAATATTATTGAACCAAGTTTCAAAATTTCTGTACAAGTTCAATTGAAGCTCAAATTATGAGCAACAAATTTTTATACATTTTTTGAAGCTACTGATTTTCATTGCTCTTGATTTATTTGCTTTTATTCGCACTCATTATGGCCTTTCATAGTAGCATCTTCTTCATTCATTTGTAGTGCCACCCTGGTTGAAGAATTAAAAGTGTAGGGATTTTGTAAGCAAAGAATTGTAACGTTTTTAGTTTTTTGAATAGCCTTAATTTTTTTAACTTTGATATCTCATTGGTGCTCTAGTGTGTATTTCATTTACACTTACTACCTTCAATAAAAGGGTGAGATTAGTTAGAGACTAAATGTGGATCTAGAGCGAGTGGAGGTAAGGATTTTTGTCAAACCACGTAAAAATTATGTGTACATTTCATTTATTATTGAGTAGTTTTACTTTCTCCGTAAAAGAAAATTATTTAAAGGTCAAAAAAATTTTTCTTCTTATTTTTTTAATAAAAAAATTTAAATGCACAACTCACCCCTTCCATCTTCTTCATTTTGCCTCACATGTTTTACAACAATTATTATCAGAGCAAGGTTCTATCAAAAGAAAGAAATCTATAAGACAATATTCTGATGGCTCTACCTTGTGGTGATCATAATGTATTTTTATCTGAGGGAGCTTTGTCACATCGACCACCTTTGTTTAATGCTTTATTTTATCTCTATTACAAGAATCATATACATTTAATTTTTGAATCTGTTGATTTGGAAATTAGCAATGTTGAAATTATGTTTGAGATTCCAACTACGATTATTGACATAAAAGAAGTGAGAAAACCTTTATGTGTACTTAGCTTCAAAGAAAAGAAAAGCATAGAGTGCAACTTAATTCTTACTTTATGAATATTTTGTGTTGTGATTTGGATGCCTTAAAAATATAATCAGATCATGAACTGAAGATGACACATGAGATTTGTTCTAAACTTGAAGTTATCATTGAAAGTACTTCGTATGTTAAAGATACTAAAGTGAACATGCTCAACCATGAGCATGAATTATTTCAATTGAATTCATATGATAGTGTTAAGGTTATGTCTACAATATTTTCAAGTATTATTAATGGTTTATTTATTCTTATCAAGGTGTTTTGTACTTTTGTAGATGAGGAAGTTTTTTGAGTTATTCCTCAATAATATGACCCGTTAGTGACAACATTAAAAGAAGTAAAAATTATTTTTGATATTCTAATGGATGTGTTATTGGGTGAGTTTGTGACTAGACAAATTGAGCTTGCAAGAAGAAAGAATGAAGAACTTGTGATTGAAAAAGAGAAGAAAAAGATGGCAGAGACAATTGTACTTGTAATTGACTCCTTTATAGACTTAGATTTCTTTATCTCAAATTAGGTAGCTCTTATTTGAAAATGTTTTTCTTGATTATATAACAAAAGAGATGTGGTTAATTATTTTTGAAATAATAAGAAACCATAGAGGAAGGTGGTCTCCAAAGAAGAAACAATTTTCTGTGAATATAAACATTCTAGGCATGCAAGGCCAAATTATCCCAACTACAAAGAGATTGTAGAAAAGTTTCAAAAAAAGAATGAGAAAGCTATCAAGATGTCTTATGATTATTTAGATATTTCTTCTTATAGTGATGAAGATAAGGAGTGTTTGATTTATTTTATGGCCAAAGATTGTGTTTTGATTAAAATATTAAAAGATAAGATTTGCCTTCCTTCAAGGACTATCAGACATATGTGGTACTTAGATACTGGATACTCAAGACACATAATTAGAGGTACATCTTTATTCATCTGCTTGAAGTTTTGCGATGGTGGTAAGTTTACTCTTGGTGATAACACTAAAAAGAAAGTTATTGGAATCAAAGCTGTGGGAAACAAACACATTCCTATAAGAAAGGTCATTCTTGTTCAAGACTTAATGTAAAATTATCTTAGTACTAGTCAAAATTTGTGATTCAAATTTTAATGTTTTATTTAACAAAAATGAATGGATTATTATTAAATATAATGTTACACTTATCGTTGAAAATAGAAAAGATAATACGTATGTTTTACTTTTGCACATGGTTAAGAACAATAGTTTAAAATGTTGTACAACACATGATAATAATTTTACATTGTGGCATAAGAGATTTTGTCATTTAGAAAAATCTTCTTTTGAAAATCTTTTAAAGTTTAATCTAGTTAGAGGTTTGCCAAACCTTAGTTTGCCAAATATTAGACTATGTTGTGCAATTCAATTAGGAAAACAAATAAAAGAGAGCTTTCAACCACTTAACCACATTACAACTCAGACACCATTAGAACTTGTTCATTTAGACCTATTTTGTCTTATTCATTAGAGAGTCTTGCTAGAAGTAAATATGGGACGGTAGTTATAGATTACTATACTACGATTCCATGGGTTCTTCTTGTAAGAAACAAAAGACAAGTATTTGAGGAATTTATTAGGTTGAGTGTTATGATTGAAAAAGAGCATGAAGTTAAGTTAGTCTCCATTAAGAGTGATAATGGAGGAGAATTTATGAATTAGTTATTCCACAATTTTTGTGGAAAAATTGAGTTAAGCATACATTTTCTTCACCTATAACTCCTCAACAAAATTGTATAGATTAGACAAAGAGTAGAACCTTGCTAGATGTCACATGGTGTATACTTAAAGATTATAATGTCCTCTAGTATTTTTGTGCAGAAGAAGTTAGTTTTACTTGTTATGTATTTAATAGGATAATATGTAGACCTTTATTAGATATTTCTCCTTTTGAATTACTTTATGATTAGAAGCTCAAGATACCCCATTTTCATGTGTTTGAATGCAAATGTTCTATTTTAAATAATTTGAAAGAGGGATTTAGATTAATTTGATGCTAAGTTTGATGAAGGACTTTTTCTATGTTACTCACCTATAACTAGGGCATTTAGAGTATATAATAAGAGATCACTAGTTGTGAAAGAAATAATTCATGTCAATTTAGATGAATATCTTAACAAAGCATATAGCAAATATTTTTATTGTTTTAAATAATTTATTTATTTTTTATTTGGCATGTGCTATGATACCTTTCAATTAGTGTCTAATTTAATAATAAAAGATGTTACAATCCCTTTAATACCTTGGAATTTAGTTTCACATATAATTATTATTATCGATTTGGCTATATTATCATGAAACATTGATTATTCTCTCATGCGACATTTAGATTTCTTTTAATTGGTTTTTTTAAATTGTTTCAATTTAACCCATTTCAGCTTCAATATAAGTTTGCTTAATTTTAAAATCATTATTTTTATAATTTTATTTTATTTACATTAGTAATTCACATTAAGTAAAAATAAGGAAAGATTGAGTTGAAACAAATGTGATTAGACTTTTCTCTAGGTGCTCTATCCAATTAAATATTATTTTTTTATTTATTAAATATTTTATATTCAAAGCTTTTGACATGCCTTATGAAAATGTTCTACTGATCGCTATTTTAATTTTCATGGAAGCTCCTGTTAACCTCTTTATGTTCTTGGAATACTATTTTCTAGTACAATTTATCTCATTTATTAAACTTGTTCTCATGTCACCTTAACATAGCTTTTATTTTGTTATATTACATAGCTTTTATTTATGCATATTAATTTAAAAATTAAAATTAATTTTGGTTGGGGTTTAATGGAGATGAAATAAACTTCTTTGGACTCATCTCAACCAACTCTATCCAATTAATATATAGTTTCATTTTTTAAAATATTTTATTTTGAATTGTTTGACATATTTTGTGAAAACCTTCGACTCAAACATATTTGTTCAATTATTTTTTTTGTTATATAACTATTAATCTCTTATTCTCCTCATATGTGGATTTATATATCTTTTATTTTGTTATACTATGTTGTTTTAATTTAAGCCATTATAATTATAAAGATCATTTACTTTAACCTTTAAATAAAAAATTATTATTATTTATACTTAGTTACATTGGTAATTAACAATAATTCTAAATGAGCTTTAATTAAGATGAAACAAATGTTATTTTATTAATCCCTAAGTGCTCTATTTAATTAAACATTCTTTTTAATAGTTTGAAATTTTTTTACTTCTTTTGTATTGGCAAGATTTACTAGCCATTTTAGCTTATACCCAAATTAAGAAAATCAAGTATATTTTAGTTTATCTCTTAGTATCACGCAATGCTACTTTCTTCTATAATTTATCTCATTTCCTAAACATTTTTTGTTTGACTTGGATATATTATGGTGTAACTCTAAACCTTCACTTGTGTGAATTATACTCCCTTATATTTATTTGTATTAAATAGATTGAATTTATAAATGTTCAACTCTTTTGAATACTTAATGAATATTAAAAAAATGATTTATTAATATTTTATGTTTTTTTAAATTGCTTTGTCTATAGTATTTCTTAATAAGATCTGATTGAGACAACATGAATGCTACTAGATTTGTCATGATGAGATATATCTATTTAAATAATCTTTTTATATATTTTTAATTGTTTTATTTTTTTATATTTTTGACAGAACTTATGAGACATTATAGTATGAACTTGATTTTATAATGTAGTAAGTTAGACTCGATCTCCTTAGTATATTGGAATGTAATATTTTTTTATAATTTATCTCATTTCTTGAAATTTTCTTATTTGATTTTGTTATACTGCTGTTTAAATTTAATTCCCTTCTTCTATGAACTAACATTACTTTCATTTTAGCATATTATATTTCTTTAATTTATCTAAATTTAACAATAATATACATATTCTTAATAATTTAATAATTAATTTTTTTTATTTTTTTATTTTATAATTCAGGATAATTATAAATAAAGTCCCATAGAAGGAAACAAATATCATTTGACTCATTTTGGTAAGATATATCCAATTTATGATTTAATTTGTACATGACTTAAAGATCAAGGATGTTAAACTACATTTCTTTATATCATAGATTGTAGATTTCTCATACAACTTGTATCATTTCTTCCAAATGAGACATGAACAGGATGAAAAAAGTTGTTGAGCTCATCTCATTGATCTATATTTATTTTAATATTCATTTTATATTTCTAAAAAATTTTAATGTTTTTTTATACATTTTACAATATATTTTAATTTGTGCACAATTTAATGATCAAAGATGTTATGCTTCTTCTCCTAAATATCCTGGAATACATCTTCGTTTTATAATTTATTTTGTTTCTTCAAAGTTTTCATGTCCATTTTGTTATATTAATATGAAATACTAATTCTCATCATGTGTGAACTTTATTTCTCTTAAATTTTGTTAAATTACAATTTTTTATTTTTTTTATTTCTGCTTTAATATATTAACTAAATTTAAAAAATAAATATTATTTTGCTTTGTTAATCAAAATATAGTCAAATCAAGACAAATCAAACGTCATTAGACTTATTTTGGTGAGAACTATCCAACTAAAGATTAATTTGGTATTTTAAAATAATATATTTTTATGGCTTTTGTGTATTTTATGAGGGATTTTTTTTTGTATTTGATTTGATGATTGAGAATATTATACTAAATCCATGCACTAACTTGGAATACATTATTCCTAAATAATTAATCTCCTTTTTTTTCAAATTTAACACTTTGATTTAATTGTATTATTGTGAAACTATAATTCTCTTATTATCTAACACTTACATCAATTTAATTTTATTATATTACATTGCACCATTATATCTTGCTTTAGCATTAATTTATATCAACTTAATATTAAAGTAACAATTTATGATTATTTATGTTTATTTTTTTCACAATTTAGTGTAGTTTAAAACATTGCTTACTGTAGATGAAACAAACATAATTGGTCTCAACATCATGAGCTATAACCAATTAAATGTTCAATTTATTATTTTAGAATATTTTACATTCTAAGTCTTGTGTATTTCATTAGAAATTTGGATTTGTAATTGATTTGATGATTGATGATGTTATACTCGATCTCTTTAATATATTTAAATATATATTCCTTAACAATATATCTTTTTTCTCAAAAGTTTTCACTATGAATTTCTTATATTACTATTTAAATTTAAATACCCAATCATGTGTCGTTTATGTCGCATTGATTGGGTTGTATTATTTTTCTATAATTTTACATAACTTAGCTTTAACATATTTTCGCTTATTATTATAATAATAATTGATTATTATTTTTGATTCTTTAATTTTTTATGTATAGTAATTACAAATGTGGGTTGATGGAGATGAAACAACCCTCATTATAGTCATATTGATGAGCACATTTAGTAAGATATTTAGTTTTTATATTTTTAAAAATTTTATGTTGTTAGTTTCGTCATATTTTTAAAAATAAAAAAATAAGATAAAGTTAGATATCATCAAGATGCAATAATCGTCAATGTACAATTCTTAATGAGTTTTATCCGAACAAATATTCAATTTTTTATTTTAAAATTTTTATATTATATGTTTTGGCATACTTAATGAGATGTTTTGATTAGTTACATACTTGGCAATTAAGTATGCTACATTTGAACTCTTGAATCATTTTGGAATGTAACATTCTTATACAATTTTTTACTTTCTTTACATGTTTCTTTTTATTTGGATATATTCCTATGTAACTCTAAATCATTTATTGTGTGACCTTTAAAATACTTTGACTTTATTGTTATACATTGTTTTAATATTTCAAATTTCAGCTTTAATGTATAAGCACTCTATATTAAAATAGTAATTTACAATTTTGTGCTTATTTACTTTATCAATTAAAAATAATTACAAAAGTGGTTTGAATGAGGCAAAACAAATGTCAATGACTCATCACGATGTGCTTTATCAAAAAAATATTGGTTTTATATTTTTAACATTATATTTTCTAGAGTTTTGGCATGTTTTATGATGCACATTAATTGTACCATATCAAATGATTGAGGATGTTTCATTCCTTCTCTTTATTATGTTGGATTGAAATTTTCCCAAAACATTTATCCAGTTTATTGAAAAGTTTCTCTTTGATTTAGTCATGTTATTATTTAACTCTAAATCTTCTCTTGTGAGACCTCTACACCACTTGTTTTTTTATATCACATTGCTTTAATTTATCTCAATTGAACTTTAATATATATTTTTTTAATAAAAAACAATAAATGTTTTATAAAAAATGCACTTTTATTTTGATAATTTGTTGTAACTCCAAATGAGGTTTGATTGAGATGAATCAAATGTTGTTCGATTGGTCTCAATAAGCTCTTTGAAATTAAATTTTAACTTCCATATTGTTAAACCTTTTTTTGAGATTCTTACTTTACGAGCTATTTCGTATTGTGCCTAATTTGATTATTCATAATATTACACTTGATATCGTTGGTATCATGTACAATAACTTTCTAAATAAGTTATCTCAATTCTTCAACTCATTCGCTTTGGTTTAGCTACTTTTTTATTTATCTTTAAATCTCCTCTCATGTGGCCTTTACATGTCATTATTTTGGTTACATTTCATTGCTTCAAATTATCGTGTTTCAATATAAGAATATAATCACTTAATCTTGTAGTAATAATTTATTATTTTTGCCTCTTTATAATTGCTAATGCCTCTTAAATTAATCTCATTTTAGTGTAAAATTTTTTTACATAATATTAATTTTTTTTTATCATTTATGCTTATTTATATTGGTACTTAATTGTAACTCTAAATGATGCCTAATTAAAAATGATAAAACATCATTGGACTCAGCTCAATAAGTCTTTTAATATTTATCATTTAAATTTTGGAATATTTATTTATTATGATTTTGTTATGTTTTGTGAAACATTTTATTATACACCAATTTTGATGTACAAGAATAGTACACTCGATCTCTTTATTACTTAAGAATACCATTTCCTTATACAATTTATTAATTTATTAAAATTTTTGCTTTAAATTCTTTGCACTACTATGTGTCTCTAAGACTCCTCAAATGTGTCCTTTATGTTGCTTTAATTTTGCTATTATTGTACTGCTTCAATTATATAATTTAAGCTTTAATATAAATCTCCCTAAGATTAAAATAATAATTTTGTTAAAATTTATGATTATTTAACTTTGAAATTTGTAGTAATTTTGAGCTTTTTCTGATCGGTAAATGAAATTAAATATTCATTTTTTATATTTTCTTTATATTTTTTCTAAATTTTTTCATACTTTATGAAGCATTTAATTTGCGTACTGTTTAACAATCGTGAATGATACACTTGATATCCTTTGTATCTTGGAAGACAACTTTATCACATAAAATATTTCTTTTCATCATATATTCTTATTTTCTTTAATTATATTTCTATTTATGTCGAAGAGTTTTTTTAAGTTACTTTTCATTGCTTTGATATTAGTATAATACACTCCTACAATTAATCATATTTAATTTTTATTAGTATTACTTATTCATATTTATTATGTTAACATTTCTTGATAGGCTTTATCATATTAAATATTCATTTTTATTTTTTTTTAATATCTAATTTTTGATTGATTAGGTTTATTTTACTAGACCTTTTCCTTACACCTAATTTATTTATCATTGTTCTAACACTTGATCCCATTAATATCCTTGAATTCAACCTCACAATATGATTTGTTTCATTTTTTGTAGATTTTTTACTTTGATTAGCTTTTATTGTTATGTAATTAAAAATCTTCTATCAAATGACCTTTTATAGTTCTTTAATTTCATCTTATTTGATTACTTTAATTTATCTCATTTTAGTTTTAATATAAATCAACTTAAAATTAAAATAATAATTTATATTTTTCTTTGTATTTTTATATTGGTAATTATAGTATTCCAAATAATGGTTGTTGTAGAAGAAACAAATAAAATTAGACTCATTCTATTATTTTGGCATTCATTTCTAGGCAATCTAATTTGTACTTGGCTTCATGATCAATTTGTTATTGTCTATCAAGTTAGTATCTTAGAATGAAACTTTGTCGTATAGTTTATCTTAATTTCTTCAAAGTTTTTTCTTTAATATTGTATTATTACTATATAACTAAAAATATATAATCAAGTGTCGTTACCTCACATTAATTTGGTCCTATTACTATCAACTTATTTAATTTTAGCTTTAATATATGTCCAATTAATATTAAAATAATAATTTATTAATATTTATGATTATGTACTTTAATAATTTACAATGATTTGAAATGAGTTATGATAGAGGCAAAACAAATGTCATTTGACTCGTATCGATAAGATTAGCATAATTTGATTATCAATTTATTTTAAAAATATATTTTTAATTATTTTACCATGTTTTACTCATATCTTATTTGATGATCGAGAATGTTACCCTCGGTCTCCTCAGTATTATGTAATGCAATATTCTAGAGCAATTTATCTATATCTCAAACATATATTTTTGATTTTGTTATAATTTTATGCAAGTCTAAATTGTTTCTCTTATGTGACTAATGCATCGCATGTATGGCATTAATTACATTACTAAAATTTGTCAAATTTAAGATTTAATATATATGAATACTACATATTCAAAATTATTTATTATGATAATCTATGTTTATGTTTTTTGATAATTCTTAATAGTGTGAAATAAGGTTTGATAGAGAAAAAAGAATATCGTTAGACTCATCTTATCGATTTATATCCAATTAAATATTTACTTATTTATTTTTTAATATGTATAATTTTGATGTAGTAGTAAATTTTATGAGAGTGTTCTCGTTGATTTTTTTAACATATTAGATCGCAACTTTATCATACATTTGTGTATTTTCTTTAAAAGTTTTGCTTTGATTTGGTTTTTTTACTTTTTAACTTTCGAACAATTAATATGTGACCATTACATCACTTTTTTTTTATTAATTGCATTGTTTCTATTTATCTCATTTTAGTTTAAATAAAAATATACTTTATATTTATTTAAATAATAAGATTTGTATTTTTAGTACCTTTTTTACTTTAGTGGTTTGCATTAATTATGAATGTGGTCAAATTGATACAAGTTGAATGTCATTATAATCATATTGGCATACTCAATAAAATTAAATATTTATTTTTTAATATATTAAAATATTTTATTTTCTATGGTTATAGCATGTATTATGAGACTTTTCAATTTATACCTAACTTCAAATTCTATAATCATATCTTTTTGTTTCTTTGTTACATTGAAATTTAATTTTCTTTGGTAATTTTTCTAATTTTTTAAAATTTCATAGCTATTTCCAATGAAGTTTCTTCAAACTTGAAATCTCCTCCCATGTAAACTTTACATCTCTTTGATTTTGTTATTTTATAATTCTTAGATTTCTCTCATTATAAGTTTAATATACAAACTTAATGTTAAAATATTAATTTATGATTATTTAAGAATATTGACATGGTTAATTCATAGTAATTCCAAATAAGGACACATGGGGACAACTCAGTTTCTATGACTTGTTTAGAGAATCTCTACCTATTGAAATATGCTTCTTTAATATTTGTAAACATTTATTTTCAAAGGTTTCGAATGCTTTATGAGATATTATGATTAATATCTAATTTAACAGTTCAGAGTGTTACACTAAATCAATTTATGACATTTAAATGTAATTTCCAAATGTTAATTATCTTAATTTTTCAAGTTTTCTCCTTTGATTTTGTTGTTATGCTTTGTAACTCTAAATCTTTCCATATGTGACATCTCTTTGGTTTTGTTATATTACATTACTTCATTTTATCTCATTTCGAATTTAATAAATATTAACTAAATATTAAAATAAAAATTATTGCTATTTATGTTTATTTAACTTGTTAATGTTTTTTTAATTCCAAGCAAAATTCAAAGGAGAAAAAAGAAATGTTATTGGGCTCGTCTTAATTAGCATTAATAATTAAATAATTTTCACTTATAATATTTTTAGTAAGTTTTTTAATGTTTTGGCACACTTTAGGAGAAATTTTTATTTGAAACACATTTGATCGTGAATGATGCTAACAAAATTTTTAGTATCTTTGAATATAACATTTTTGTCAAATTTATCTAATTTTTCAAAAGTTTTACCTTGATTTGGTTATTACTATTTCACTCTAAATCACCTCCTATTTGACCTTTAAATCACTTTGACATGTATTGACTGTCATTATAATTATCTTGACAAGCTCAACTAGAAAATCTTTATTTTAAAATTATTAAAAATTTTATTTTCTATTTCCTGGAATGCATTATGAATCTTTTCAATTCTTATCTTGTATGACGATTGAGGATCATGCAATCAATTTCCGTATTACATTGGAATGTAATTTTTCTATACAATTTATCTTATTTTATCAAATTTAATATTAATTCCAAATGAATTCTCTCTGAACTAAAAATCTCCTATTGTGTTTATTTTGTTATGTTATAATTCGATAATTTTGGTCATTTGAAGTTCAATATATATTTACTTTAAATTAAAAAATTATGTTTTTATTATTTATGTATATTTACAGGGAAAATTCATCGTAATTCTAAATTAGGTCTAATGGAAGAAACAAATTTAACGGGACTTCTCTCGATGAGTTCTACCGAATTAAATTTTAATTTTTATATTTTCAAAAGCTTTATGTTCTAGAACATTGGCAAGCTTTTTGAGCCATTTTGATTGGTACTTAACTTGATAATTAGGAGAGTCACACTTGATCAATTTAGTACCTTGCAATTTAATTTTCCCAAATTTTTTTTTATTTCTCCAAACTTTTTTCTTTTAATTTTGTTATATTACTTTTTTCTTTTTTCTGTGTATTACATCAATTTCTTTTGGTTATATTATATTTCTTGAAGTTATGTTTATTTAAATTGGGAATTCGTAATATTTCCAGATGAAGTTTGATGGAAAAGAAGGAAATGTTGTCGAGTTCATCTCGGTGAAAATAAAAATTAAAAAATTATTTTTATTATATTTTTAATTATGTTATTTTCAAGGGTTTTTGCTTATTTTTAATTAGTTTTATTATTTTTTTCTAAAAAAATTTATGATCAAGGATGTTACACCTAATCTCCATAGTAGTTTGGAATGTAATGTTTGCTTACAATTTATCTTATTTTTTTTAATATTTTTTCATTCATATGATACATTTCTTAATTTTTTATTATGACTATAATATGTATTTATATAATGTTCAGATTATTTCTATTTACATTTATTTTTTATACTAATTAATAATAATTCAAAATATTGATAGATCATGATAAAATAAATATTATTAAACTTACCTTGACAAACAATATCTAATCAAATATTCATTTTTTTGTTATCGATATTATTATATTTTTTAAATCTCTTCTTGGATATTTTATTCATGCATTATTTAACAATGATTGTGCTACAATAATACTCCTTATTTTCTTGGGATATAGTTTTGTCATAAAATTTATTACATTTCTTAAAATCTTTTGCTTTTATTGAGTTATATTTTTATGAGACCACAATTTTCATATTTTTTGACTTTTAAAATGCTATGATTTGGTTATATTTCCAAGCCTCAATTGACTCATTTTTTTTAAGTTTAATAAATATTTAGTTATTTATGAAATAATAATTTGTTATTATTTATGTTAATTAATTAATTATTCATAGTAATTAATTTTTTTTTTGTGGAGATGAAACAATTGTTGTTGGACTCATCTCGATGGAGTCATTACATATAAATATTTATTTTTATACTTTAAAATATTTTTAATTTTTAAGGTTTTGGTATACTTCACTAGAATTTTTTATTCAATCGATGATCTATGATGTCACACTCAATATCCCTAGTAACTTACAATGCAACTTCTCATACAAGTTATCTTATTTTTTCAAATATTTTGCTTTGATTTAGATATATTAGTATATTACTATAAATGTCCTCTCATGTGACCTTTATATCACATTTGTTGGTTATGTAATATTGCTGCAATTTATAATAATTTAGCTTTAATATATATATTTACTTAAAATTATTAAAATAATCAATAAATATTTATTCTTATTTGCTATAAGTTTAAATAAGGTCAAATGAAGTCAAAACAAAAATTGATTGAGTCATCTCAATTACATTTATCCAATTAAGTATTAATTTTTTTAAACACTTGTTCATATAATTTATCTCATTTTAAAATTATTTTTATTCACTTTGTTATGGTGTTATACAACTCTATATCTTTTCTCTTGTGGCCTTTGCTTTGTTTTTTTTGACATATTACTTTTTCTAATTTTATGTAATTTTCTATTTACTTTATATTTAATAAATATTGAAAATAAGTTATTATTTTTTAAGATTACTTCCATTTGTAATTAACAACAACATAAACCTTATTAGACTTGTCTTGATGAGGTCTATCTAATTAATTTATGTTTTGTATTTTGAAATCCTTAATTTTCACGTGTTTTGAAATTCTTTTTTAGTGATTTTGATTGGCACTTGATTTGACAATCAACAATCTTACTATTGACCTTCTTAATATCTTGGAATGCATCATTCTAGTACCATTTATAGCATTTCCACAAAATGTTTACTTTGATTTAGTAATATTATTATGAATCTTTAATTCTCAAATCATTTGATCCATATATCACTTTGATTTTGTCATATTATATCAGTTTAATTTTTCTTATTTTAGCTTTAATATAAATTTTCTCTCACATTTAAAACAATCATTTATTTATTTTTATTTTTATTTTCTTTGGTAATTTGAAGTAATTTTGAACGAGGACCATTGGAGATGAAGAAACTATCAGTAGACTTGTCTCGATGACCTCAATCCAATTAAATATTTCTTTCTATTAATTAAATTTTTTTATTTTTTAGTGTCTTTTTCATAATTTATGAGCTTTTTAGATTCTGTACTAGATTTGAGGATATAGGATGTCACACTTGATATCTTTAATAACTTGCTATGCAACATTCTTATACAATTTGTCTTATTCCTTTGAATTTTTTCTTTTCTTTTATTATATTAACATGAAACTAGAATGTTCTCTTAAGTAATCTTTATATCATTTTGATTTTACCATATTTCTTTGCTTCAATTTTTCTCACACTAGCTTTGTTATGTATTTACTTACAATTAAAATAGTAATTTATCATTATCTATGTGTTTAAAATTTTCTAATTTCTCTAAATGAGAACTCTCCATCTAAATATTCTTTTCTTAACTTTTAAATAGTTTATTTTAGAATACTTTGACATATTTTATGAGACATTTTCATTTGTACCATATTTCACTACTGTGCATGTTGTGCTCAATTCTCTTAGTATCTTTAGGTGCAATCATTCTCTACAAATTATCTCATTTTTTTCAATTTTTTTAATTTTTATAAATCATTAAATAATTCTAATTTTCTTCTCGTGCATCCTTTGTATTATTTTCTGTTGGTAATATTGCATTATTTTAATTAAAATTATTTAAGTTTTGATTTAAAGTTATTTAGTATTAAAATAACAATTCAATATTATTTATGCTTATTTATTTTTATAATTCACAATAACTCCAAACAAGGTTTGATTGAGAAGAAAAAGTCAACTTTGGAGTACCCTAATTTTTATATATTTTTAGTATCTTATTTTTGTATTTTTATAACAAGATTTATAAGGCTTTTTGATTCATGCCGAATTTAACAATTGAGGATGTCTCATTCGAATAACGTAGTGTATTGGAATGTAGCCTTCATCTATAATTTATCCTTTTTTTTCATTGTTTTATTTATATTACCATGAAACTAAAATACACCTCATGTGTAACCTTTAAATCCTTTTTATTTTATTATAATATGAAATTAACTCACTATAAGTTAAATATTAAATTATATAACCATAAAATAAAAAATTTATTATTATTTACAATTTATGACACTAGCAATTTGTAGGAATTGGAAATGTGTTCCAATGCGATGAAGAAAATCTCATTACTCTTGACTTAGTGAGTCTACAAGTCATTTCAATTCATACCTGACTTTAGATCCAGAAGGCTTCACTGTATCTCCTTAATATCTTACAAAAGAATTTTGCTATGTAATCTTTCTCATTTAGTCACATTGTTCAATTTGACTTCATTGTATTACTATGTAACATAATATTGTTCTATCACTTTGCTTCAATTTATATTATTTTAGACATAATATATATCTTCTTAATATAAAAAAAATTGTTATTACCTAAGCTTATGTATTTTGTTAATTCATAATAACTCCAAATGAGATTTGATCTAGACAAAATGATCATCATCAAACTCTTCTTCATGAACTCTATCTTATTAAGTTTTCAATTTTTAATATTTTAAAATATTTTTCTATTTTCTAGAAATTTGGCATACTTTATGTATTATTTCTATTCATATTTGATTTGATGATCGATAACATAATACTTAATCTTCAAAGTATATGTGCATGCAAATTCACTTTCTATTTTTCTTATTTTCTTAATTTTTTTTTTTTGATTTGGTTATATCACTTTGAAACTATAACTCTGCTCTAATGTGATGATTACATGTCTTTGATTTGCTTATAATACATTGAATCAATTAATATTTTCTCTACCTTTATATATATTTAATAAATATTCAAACAGTGAGTTATTAATATTTATGTTACATTTGAAATTTGCAGTAATTAAAAATGAGGTTCAATGAAGTCATAAGAAACATTACTATACTTGTCTTGATAAGCTCTATTGAAGTAAATATTTCTTTTTATATTTTTAAATATTTAATTTTCTAGTAGTTTTGGATGTTGTGCAGCAAAGATCAATTTATATTATATTTATCAATCGAGGTTGCCTAACTAGATCTCATTACTATTATCCAGCGCAACATAATTATACAATTTATCAGATTCTTTCAAAACTTTCTCTCTGCTTTAATTATATTGTGATGAAACTATTATTCTTATCTTATGAAAGCTTTGCACCATTTTGATTTTCTTATATTATTTCTTCAATTTATTTTATTTTCATATTAATATATTTCTACTTAAGCTTAAAATAATAAGTTAATATTATTTATGTTTATTTTTTGCAATGTTTAGTATTTCCAAAAGGAGGTCCAATAAAGACAAAGGAAACATCGTTGGATTGGTGTTGATGAACTCTAGGCAATTGAATTTTTTTTATATTTTGATAAACTTTATTTTCTAGTATTTTGGCATACTTTACAAGAATATCAATTCACACGTTATTTGACGTTTGAAGATTTTACACTAGATTCTCTTAATTTCTTAGAGTAAACCTTTTCTAAAAAAATATCACATTTCTTCATTGTTTTCTCATTGATTTGGATATATTTTTATGTCACTCCAAATCTTTTATCACATAATGTTTACATTGTATTAATTTGGCTATATTACTTTGCTTCAATTTATCTCATTTCAACGTTAATATACTTTTGCTTAATACTAAAATAACAATTTGGCCATATTTAGAGTTATTTAGTTATAGTGATTCCAAATGCGATCAGATCTAAATGAATCAACATTATTTAAATAACCTTGATGTGCTCTTTCCAATTGAGTATTCATTATTTTCTTTGTTAAATGTTTTTTTATTGTTTTGACATACCTTACAAGATATTGCGAATCTTTAAAGATTTGATGATTGAGAAAGTTACCCTTGATCTCTTTAATATATTAGAACAAAGCTTCACATATAATTTATTTCATTTCATCAAATATTTTTATTTTTTTGTTATATTACAAGTAAACTATAATTCTCTTCTAATGCGATCCCTGTGTTAATCTAGTTTGGTTCTATTACACTTCCTTAAACTATCTCATCTCAATATTATTATACATTTAGAAACCATAAAAATAAAAATTTTATATCGTTTGTGCTTATTAAGTCTTGAATATCATAGTAATTCAAAACATTGTTTGACTGAGGTGAAACAAACATCTTTTGACTAATCTCGATGAGTTCTATCAAATGATGTTCAAGTTTTTATTTTTTTATATTCTTTTTTATTTTCTAGGTTTTTGGCATGCATATTGAGTAATTTTGATACATACCTAATTAGACAATTGACAATGTTTTGCTTAATCTGCTAAGTTTGTGGCAAATTAGCATTACTATACAATTTATCTCATTTATTGACATTTTTCCTTGTTTTCATTATATTATAATGTAACTGTTACTTTCCTTACATGGAAACCTTACATGTCTTTCACTTTGCTATATTGCAATATTTTTTCTTAACTTTAATATAAATTTATTTAATTGTTAAAATAATAGAAAATTATTTTTTATGCTTGTTTAATTAAGTAACATGTAGCAATTTCAAATGAGGTGCGATTGAGACAAAAAATTGGGATTACATATTTTTCAACAAACTCTTTTTAAATAAATGTTCATTTGTATAATTCTAAATATTTTATTTCCTACGATTTTGGTATGCTTGATGAGGTATTTCTATTCATATGGGATTTGATTACTGAGGATATTACATTTGATATCTTTCTTATTTGAAAAGTAACTTTCTTATACAACTTATTTGTTTAAATTTTGTATTTTTTTGGTAACAATATTGTGTGCCATAATGTCATCTCATCTAACCTATACAATGCTTCCTTTGATTATGTTTTCATTTTTTTGATTTAGATAATTTAATTTTTTTATGTATTTTTACATAATATCATTATTTATTTTTATACTTCTTTAATTTGGTAATTCACTGTAATTTAAAAGATGTGCGATAGACAAAAATAATAAACATTGTTAGACTCTTCTCAACAAGCTATATCTAATTTAATATATATATGTTTTTCAAAAACAATTCTTAAGCTTCTACACTCTATACAAGCCTTTTCAATTCACACACAATTAACAATGATGGTTTTTACCCTAATATTTCATTGTATAATTGAATTGAACTTTGTCATATAATTTGTACCACTTCTTCAAATGTTTCGATGCAATTTTGCTATGTTGTTATGTAACTCAAAATCTCATTTCATGTTCCACTTAGTTTAATTTTAATTTGTTTAACAATATTATTTTAATTTATGTAATTAAAGTTTTAATAAAGATTTACTTAATGTTAAAATATTACTTATTATTTTCTATGGTTGTTTTCTTTGGTAATTTGTAACCCCAAATGAGGTCTAATCAAGATTATGTAAACATCATTGGATATATCTCCACAAGCTTTTCCAAATTAAATTATTATTTTTATAATTTTAATTATTTTATTTTTGATGGTTTTAGCACATTTTACATAATATTTCAAAAATTACATTCTTTAAATTTTGAGCATGCTATCCTTGATCTCCTTAGTTCCTTCACCATATCTCATTATGATGTAATTTTCTACTTTTATTTAATTATATTACTATGTAATTATGAATTTCCTCTCATGAGACTTTTGCATCACTTTAATTAGCCATTATTATATAGTTTTAATTTATTTCAATATAGTTTTATTATATGTTTACATAATATTAATATAATAATTGTTCAACATTTATGATATAAAAATAGATAATTCACAGTATTTCAAAACAAGGTCAAGAAAAGAAAAAAACAAATATTATTAGAGTCATCACACAAAGATTTATCTAATTGAATATTCATTTTTATATTTTAAAATATTTAATAAACTTGGATTCTAGTATCCTTTGTGAGGCATTTATATTGTACCTAATTTGAAATTCGAGATTGTTGCACTTGTTCCCTTTAATACATTGGAAAACAATTTTCATGTACAATAACTCAATTATTTAATTCTTTTTTTTGTTTTGTTGTATAATAAAGTGACCCTAATCCTCTCTTTTGGTCTTTATATTTTTTGATTTGGTTATATTACATTACATCAATTTATAATTATTTCATCCTTACTATATGTCTACATAACATTAAAATAACAATGTGTTTTTATTCAGTCTTATTTACCTTGGTAATTTTCAATAATTTCCGAAAAGTACTTATAGAGAAAAAAAACAATCATTAAACTTGTCTCATTAAGCTCCATCCAATAATATTTTCATTTTTTGTATTTTTAAATATTATATTTATTTTTAAGAATTTTGGAATACTTTGCTAGTCATTTTGATTTATACCTAATTTGATGATCAACGATTTTACGCTCGATCTCCTTTGTGTCGAGGAATTCAACATTCTCTTATAATTTTTGATTTTGTTTCTTTTTCATCTGGCTATATTACTATGAAATGTAAATCTTTTATTATTTGACTTTAACATTGTTGTGCTTTTATTAAACTACATTTTTTTAATTTATGACACTTAGGTTTTATTATAAATTTTACTAAAATTAAGATTACATTTTATTCTTATTTGTTCTTATTTGTAGTAAATCAAAAAAAGGACTATTGAAGACCAAACTGATGTTGTTGGATTCGTCTTAACGAACTCTATCCTTTTAAATATTCCTTTTTCAATTTATAAATATTAATATTTTATTTTTTGGCACATTTAACGATTTATTTTCATTTGTATCTTTTTTTTGATCGTGGATCTTACACTTGATCAATTATTATCTTGGAATACAACTTTAAAATAACATTTACCTAATTTTCTTCAAGTTTTTCATTATTATTTTGTTATATAACTCTGTAGTTATAAATATCTTATCATGTAATTTTTATATTTATTTAATTTTTCCATATTACATTACTTCAACTTATTTCATTTTTACTTTAATAAATATACTTAATATTAAAAAATTTATTTATTTGCATTTCTTAATGTTTACATAGGTAATTAGTGATAATTCCAAATAAGGTTAAATAAAGATCAAGCAAACATGGATGAAATATTCTCAAAGAGCTTTATCCAAATAAATATTCATTTACATAATTTTTTAATTTTTTTTAAGGTTCTCACACTCATGACATAATTAAATTCTTACCTGATTTGAGTATCTCGATGTTATACTCATTGTTTTAAGTGTCTTGGGAGATAGTTTGTGATACAATCCATCTCAATTCTTTCAAATGTTTTACTTTATGTTTTTATAATATAATGTAACTCTAAATATCCTTACATGTAACATTTACATCGCTTTTATTTTCCATGGTTTTGGCAAGTTTTACAACAAATTTTAATTTGTGTTTTATTTGGCAGTCGAACAAGTTACCCTTGATCTACTTAGCATCTAAGAATATAACTTTATCGATATAATTATTTATTTTTTTGAAGGTTTTACTTTGACTTTATTTTGTTACTATGTAACTCGAAATCTTCTTTCGTGTGATATTTACATCGCTGCCATTTAGTTATTACATTGCTTTAACTCATCTAACTTTATTTTTATTTTGAATTTACTAAATATCAAAAATCAAATTTATTATTATTTATGTTCATTCACTTTGATAATATGTGGTATTTAGAAATGTGGTTCAGTCAAAAGAACAGAAAAAATGACATTAGACTAGTCTCGACATACTCAATTTTGATTAAATCGATTGTTTAGACACCTTATGAGGAATTTTGATTAAATTTTGATATTGTTATTGATGTGTTATTCTCACTCTCTTTTTTATCATAGAGTATAACTTTGTAATAAAATTTATCTCATTTCTTGTATTGCTTTATTTTGTAGCTTTACTACATAACTCTAAAACTCCTCTCACGTAACTTTTAAATAACCTTTATTTGCTTATATTTAAATACTTTAATTAATATTTTTTTAATTTTTATATATGTCTACTTTGTATTTAAAAAATATATTTCATTTTATTTATGCTTATTTACTTTAGTAATTTTTTATTATTCTAAACAAGGACTAATCGATATGAAACAAATGTCTTTGGACTTATTAGTTAGATTTATTCAATTAAATTTTTATTTTATGTTTTTTAATATTCTATTTTCTAGTGTTATTGCAAGCTATGTCGGACTTTTCAATTGGTACCTAATTGGGTGATCGAGGGTGTAACAGCATATTTTTTTAGTCATTTTGGAATACAATTTTTCTTTAAAATTTATCTTAATTCTTTAAATTTTTCACTTTGATTACTTTATGCTACAATGTAATTCTAAATCTCATCTAATGTAACATTTACTTAACAAATATTTTGTTATATTGCTTTACTTTTACTTATCACATTTCGTATTTAATATATATTTAAGTAATATTAATGTAGTAATTTTTTACTATTTTGTTTATTTATTTTAGTAATTCATAGTAATTTTGAACAAATAGTGATAAAGATAAGATAAATGTTGCACTGATATCAATATACTTTATATAATTAATTTTTCATTACTATATTTATAATTATTTTATTTTCTTAAGTTTTGGCATACTTTACAAGATATTTTCAAATTATTTTTGATGTGAAGATGAACGTTGCTACACTCAACATATCTAGTATCTTAGAAAGCCTCTTTAACATAAAAGTTTCTCATTTCTTCCAAAGCTCCACTTTGAATTGGTAATATTAATATCAAACTAAAATTCTCGTGTAGTGTGTGCTACATCACCTTAAATTGATTTTCTTGTGGTGCTTAAATTTATCTCATTTTAGCATTACAAAATTAACATAATATTAAAATAATAACATACGATTATTTAAGTTTAATTAATTTTGTAGTTTACAATAATTCCAAATTTTGCACTCATCTTGACAACTTTTATCAAATAAATATTAATTTTTATATTTTTAAAAATTTGATCTTTTAGGATTGACATGTTTTAAAAGACATTTCAATTCGCACTTGATTTGATGATTATTTATATTACACTGGATCTATTTAATAACTTTGAAAGAAACTTTCCAATGCAATTTATATTATTTTTTTTAACTTTTTGATTTAATTCAGATGCATTACTTAATGTCCTCCCCTAGGACTATTACTTTGCATTGATTTAGTGTTTTATGTTTATCAATTCTTCCTATTCACAATCATTATGAATGATCTTTGATAGAGAAGAAAAAATGGTTTTGTAATTATCTTGATGAGCTTTATCCAAATTTGTGTTCAGTTTCTTAAAAAATGTATTTTACTTGTTTTTGTTCATTAATAAGAAATTTTAACTAATGTAAAATTTGATGATTAAGGATTTCATCATCAATATCCTTAGTATCATGAAATACAATAATTCTATATACTTTATCTTATTTTCACAAATTATGTTTTTTGATTGTGCTTCAGTACTATGCAGCGCTAGTTGTCCATTTTTGTGACCATAAGATAACTTTGAAACAAATGTTCTTTTAACACTTAAAAAAGCATTAATAAATTAAATATTTTTTAATAATATTTTGAATATTTTCGTTTTTCAAAATTCTAGTAAGCTTTCTTGTATCTAAGAATGTTGCTTTCTTATATATTGTTTTCTCATTTCTTCTAATCATTATGTACAATTTTGTTATATTACAATGAAACTCTAAATTAGCTTTTATAAGGCCTTTATAATTGCCTCTATTTAGGTTATAAGATAATAGTTAAATTTGACTTATTTTAATTTTAATATATATTTATTTATGACTAAATTTTTTTTTAATTTTCTATTGGGTCAAATGGAGACAAAACAAATCTAATTGTGTCGTTTAATGAATTTATATGAAATTTCAAATCAAATAATCATAAAATATTATAAATTAATATTTAAACATTTTATAAATGTAAATTAAAGTAGAAATGATAAAATTGAAGTAATATAATATTAAAAAATCAATTTGATATAAAAGATGCATTAGTGGGGAATTATAGTTTCATAATAATACAACAAAAGGAAAGCAAAAAGGTTTCAAGAAATAAGATAAATCAGACAAAGTAGTTTATTTACAAGATACTAAGGAGATAAATCTTGAAGTCTAGCACTAAGAAAAACACCTCTTACATCATGCCAATACCATAGAAAATAAATATTTTAAAAAAAGAAAATATTTTTTAATTGATAAATTTTTTTAAGAAAAAAGTAAAATTTTAATTTTGTTTTAATCAAGCCTCTTTTAAATTTTTGAAAATTACTAAAGTTGTATTGCAATATTTTAAATAGATGGGGTGTAAACTCATTGTTCATGAAACTAGATATGTATTGAAAAGCTTCATAAAGTACCCTGTATCCACAAAAAAAGATAATATTTTAGAAATATGAAAATGAAAATTTAATTTTATATAGTTTGTTGACACAAGTCCAATGACATTTTCTTCATATTAACTGACCTCATTTGGAACCACTACATATTACCAAGGTGAATAAGCAAAAATAATAATAGATTATTAGTTTGTTGACACAAGTCCAATGACATTTTCTTCCAAAAGACTATGCAATATAATTTGTTTCATCCAGATCAAACCATGTTTAGAATTATTAAGAATCGCCAGATTATTAAGCTTCAAAAATATCAAGTTATTATTTTTATATTGATTAAATATATTATAAAGCTCAAATAAGGTAAATTCAACCAATATAACATAACCAAATAAAAATATTTAAAAGCCGTGCGAGAGAAGATTTTTAATTGCATGGTAATACCACAAATTCATACCAAAATATTTTAATAAATGACATAAATTGTATGAAAAAATTCTAAATTACTTGATAAGTGGAGACTCAATGCAACCCGTCAATCTTTAAATCCAGTGATAATTGAAATGTCTCTTAAAACCCATAGAAACTTATGAAAATACTTATTTTAAAATAAAAAATGAACACTTCATTAGATAGCGCTCATCAAGGTGTGCTCAATGACATTTCATTCATCGTGATCAAACATTGTTTAGAATTACAACAAAATAACATAGTAAATAAAAACGAAAAATATATTTTTTAAATTTATTTAAAAATATATTAAAGTTGAAAAAAGATAAATTATCGAAATATAGTATAACTAAATTAAGGTCATGTAACGGTTAGATAAGAAGAGATTTTGAGTCGCATAGTAATAAAACCATATCATAGTAAAAACTTTAAAAAGATGAGTTATATTCTTCTAGAAAGTTGAAATCCATGATACTAATGAGATTGAGCATAATTTGTTCGAACAACAAAACATGCACAAATCAAAACATATCATTAAGCAAGTATAAATCTAAAAAAAATTTGAAAAATATAAAACGAAATATTCAATAGAATAAGGCCCATGAAGAAGAGTCGAACAATATTTTTTTCAACTTGATTGAGTCTTTTTTGGAATTACAAAGCGCTATAAAATTAAATAAGTGCAAATAGTAATCAATTTATTATTTTATTATTTAGTAAATATATAATAAAGTTCAAACAAAGATAAATAAAAGTAATATAATATAAAAAGATCAAAGTAATTTTGTGGGCATAAGAGAGGACACTAAGCGTTTTATAGTAACGTAACTAAATCAAAGGAAATTTTTTGAACAAATTAGATAAAATGTGATTGAAAGCTACATTAAAAGATGCAAGGTAGATTGTGTATGGCATCATCTATTCTAATGAATGGTAAGAATAGAAATGCCATATTATTCTTGTCAAACTCAAAAAAAATTTAAAACTACTAAAATTAAAATTTAATTAGATAGTGCTAGTTAAGATGAGTCCATCAACATTTCTTCCATCTTAATTAATCATTGTGTTAAATTATTATAAATTAATAAAGTAAATAAATTTAAATAATATTAAATTATTATTTTTAATTAAATAAATATGCTTTAGAAAAATTAGATAAATTAAACAATGGTAATATAATCTAATGAAAGTGATATCACGATTAATATAAGGAGCATTAGAGTTCAAAACAATCTAAAATGATTGTAAACAATCTAAAGAAACAAGTTAAATTTCATGCGAAAGCCACATTAGCTTATCAAATAGTCAAATTAGGTTTGCATGTAAATGAATCAAAAGCAATACCAAAAACATAGAGAACAAAATTTTTTAAAATATTAAAAAAGAAATATTAGTTGTATAGTTCTCATGGAGATGTGTTTAGCAACATCTTGTTCTAGTCCATCAAACCTTCTTTGGAATTGCTGTGAATTACTTAAGCAAATAAGAATGCGTAGTATTATTTTAAAATTAAGCAAATATATAGTAAATGTGAAATGAGATAAATTCCACAAATTAAATATAACAAAAAAATGATGTAAATGTCAAGAGAGAGGAGAACTAGAATTTCATAATAATATATCCCAATTAAATATAAGATGTTTACGAAATTAGATAAACTATACCAAAAAGTTATATTCCATCATGTAGAAAAGATGAAGTGTAACACCCTTTATCATGAAAGAACAAATCAATATGTTTAATAATGTATATGAAAACTCTAGAAATAAATAATTTCTAAATATAAAAAATATGTTTAAATTTATTGAGCTCATTATGATGCATCTAACAATATTTGTTTTATCTTCCTTAGACATAATTTAGATTTTTTGAAATCTAACAAAGTAAATAAGAAAAAATAAGAATAAATTATTATTTTAATAATAAGTAAATATATAAAAAAGCTAAAATGAGTTGAATTATAGAAATGATAAAAGTAATGGAAGTAATATGAAGGTCACACAAGAGAGTGAGTGTTTAGTAGAAATACAACGAATTTAAAGCAAACAAATTTGAGAAAATGATTAAAATTATTAACGAAATTTGTATTCCAAAAAACTAGAGATTTATTGTAATATGGTTGATCTTCAAATCAAGTATGAAGAGAAATGTCCCTTAAAAAGAGACAAAAGAAATAAAAATAAAAATATTAAGAAATAAAAAAATATGTTTTTAATTAGTTGGAACTCATGGAAACATGTCCAATGATGTTCTAGTCAACTTGATTTGACCATGTTTTGATTGACAACGAATTTCCCAAGTAAATAGTCATAGATAATAAAAAAATTATTATTTTACTATAGGGCAAAACATATGTTAAAGAAAAAATAAGATAAAATGAAAGATATCATATAACCAAATTGAAGCTATATAAATGTTACACGAGAGGAGATTTATTGTTATACTAAAATATAGTAAAACTAAGGAAAACATTTAAAGAAATCACATGAATTGTATGAAAAATTTGCATTCCATGTTTCTAAAGTTATCAAGTGTAACATCCTTGATCATCAACTTTAGTTGAAATTAAAATGACTTGTAAAACATGCTAAAGCCTTAGAAAATAAAACATGTAATAATTCAAAAAGTAAATATTTAACATGATAAGGCTCCTTGAGATGAGTTAAATGATGTTTTGTAATTATTAAAATAAAAAACATGAATAATAATAAATTATTATACTAATATTAGGGATATAGATACTAAAGCTAAAAAATTAGATTAATTAAGGCAATGTAAGATATCCAAATCAAAGACATATAAAGGGAAAACAATAGATGATTTGGAGCTAAATAATATTATAACTTAATAAAAAAAATTTAAAAAATTAGATGAATTGTACATTATTGTTTCATTCCATTTTATTAAGGAAATTGATTATAAAATCTTTGATAATCAAATCATGCATTAATTGAAATATCTTGTAAAACATTTCAAAATCATAAAAGCGAAATTTTCTAAAAAATATAAAAAAATATTTAATTGTATGAAGCTCAACAAGATGCGTCTAATTATGTTTATTTCATCTCAACTAGACCCCAATTGGAATAACTAGAAATTACCAAGTTAAAGAAAGCTTGAATATAAAGAAAATATTATTTTAATATTAAGAAAATATATAACAAAAAAATGAGATTAATCGAAAAAATATAAAATAACAAAATTGCAGCAATGCAAAGATCACATAAGTAGTGAATTAGAGTCTCAATAATACAATCGATTGAAGGGTAAAAAATTAAACAAATAAGATAACTTATAGTCAAAAGTTGTATTAAAAGATGATAAGGAGGTCGAGTATAACATCAATGTTCATCAGAAAAGGTACAATTAGAAATGTGTCATCATTCATGCAAGAAGAAAACAAAATATGTATTTTTTTAATTAGATTATACTTTTGAAGATGGGTCGATGAGTATAATTCCAGCATGATTGTACCTTATTTGAAAATTCTACCAATTATCAAAGTAAATAAAAATAAATTATTATAAGTTATTCTTTTAAAATAAACTAAGTAAATATATTTTAGGTGAAAATGGATAAATTGATGTAAATTAGCTTAGTAAGATCACAACAATATTTAGGACACATAAGACGTGAGTTAGGGTGTTTGGGTAATGTAACTAATTGAAAGAGAATAATTTGAGCAAACAAGATAAAATATATGAGAAAACAACATTTTGAAATTGAAAGTATTTCGAGTGTAACATAATCAATCATCAAATGTATGGATTAAATTGCCCTATAAATAATCCCAAAACAATTAAAAATAAAATAAGGAATAAATTATGTCTCATATGCTTTGAAAATGTTTAGAAACAAATATTGAAACATATAAAGATTTAGTTTTAATTGTATACAACTCATTAAGACATTTCCAACATTATGTTTGATCTCGTCAAGCTGTACCAGAATTTTTTCAAACTATTCAAATAAATAAGCATATATGATTACCAATTATTGTTATGATATTAAGTAGATGCAAATTTAAGATTAAATTTTAGAAAATCAAGAAATACATGTAAATAAATTGAAAATGATGTAACTTTCCCCAAGAGGACACCTAGAGTTTGATAGTAATAAAAACTAAATTAAAAAAATTGAAAATTGTGTGACAAATGTTAATAGGAATTTTCATTTCAGGATACTAAAGATTGCAAGTGCAAAGTCCTTGATCGTCAAATTAATAACGAATTGAAATGTCTCAAGAAGCTTGAATCAATATAGAAAATAAAATATTTTTAATATAAAAAAAATATATTTAATTAGATAAAGGTGGTAAATATAAGTACAATGACTTTTGCTTTGCTTTTATTGGACCTCCTTTAAGAATTACTATGAATTGCCAAGAAAAGAAAACAAAATAATAATGTGATATTATTTTAATGTCTAAAAAATATGTGTCTAAAGCTTAAATGAGATAAATTGATTCTATGAAATGTAGCCATATCAAAGCGACATAAAGATCACATGAGAAGAGTTCAAGAGTTACATAATGATATATCAAAATAAAGAAAAAATGTTGAGGAAAAGAGGCAAATTGTATGACAAGGTTGCTTTAAAATATACCAAAGAGATCAAGTATTGTATTTTAAATAATTAAATTGGGTATTTTTAAAATGTCTCACAAAGTATGCAAAAGCCCAAAAAACATGACAAAAAAAGGTTTTGAAATTAGCACTAAAACCCTAAAGAATAAAATATTTTTGAGATATGAACATTAAATAAGTTTAATTTCAATTACATTTTTTAGATTTTCTATGAATTACAAAATTAAATGAATAATAACTATTAAAACAATAAATTGTAAAGTTTTGGGATGAGGTGAACGTAAGAAATGTAATATAAAAAGAAACTCAAAGTGATGTTTAAGTTGTAAGAGGACAAAATACGAGTTTCATTATAGTGTAACCAATGAAAGAAAAAATTTTATAGAGGAGATGAATTGAACAAAAAAATGTCATTCCAACATACTAAGGAGATCGACTGTGTCACTTTCAGTTATATAGTTAGGAATGAATGAAAGCGCCTATAAAACATGCTAAAATAATTTAAAAATTTAAAAAATATGACAAATGCATATTTAATTTGATAAAACTCATTGAGTTGGCACAAATGACATTTTTTTCATCTCTTTCCATCCTCATTTTGAACTTTTCTAAATTAATAATTGAAATAATCATCAAATAATAGTAAACTATTACTTTTTATATTTTGGAAATATAGATTAAATTTGAAATGTAAAAAAATATTCAAAGAAATATAACCAAGTAAAATTGATGTAAATGTCACATAAGATGGAATTTGGAAGTCCATAATAAGATAAAAAATTCAAAGAGAAATATCTAACAAAATGAGATAACTTTTATGAGAACATTATATTCCATGATACTGAGGCGATAAAGTGTGACATTTCTGAAGATCAAACAAAGAATAAGTAAAAATATCTCATAAATAAAAAATAAATCCTGGAAAATAAAATATCTAAAAATAAAACCATATTTAATTGGATGGAGCTCACTGAAAAGAGTCCAATGTTGATTGTTTCACATCCACCTGACCATATTTGAAATTACAAAAAATTATAATAATAAATATGCAAGCACAATAACTAAATATTTTTGTAATTTTAAGTAGATATATGTTAAATCTAAGAAGTGATAAAATGAAGTGATGTATTATAACCCAATCAAAGAAATATATTTTTTACATGTGAGAAGATTTAGAGTTACATAGTAATGCAACAAAATGATAGAAAATCTTTGAAAAGAAGTAAAAATTTACACAAAAAATATTGCATTCCAAGATATGAAATAGAGAGAGTGTAGTATCTTTAATTGTCAAATCATGATTGAAAATAAATGTCTCCTAAATCATGCAAAAATTAAAAGAGTAAAATATTTTATATTATTAAAAATAAATATATAATTTCATATAACACTATTAGATGAGTCGAATAGTAGTTTTTAATCACCATTAGACCACTTTTAAAATTACTATGAATTGCAAAAGTAAAAAAGTACAAATAAAATTTAATAATTATTTTAATAAAAAGGAAATATATCTTAAATACAAATTTAGATAAATTGAAAAAATGTTATATAGCTAAATCATAGTGAAAAATTAGATAAATTATATGGCAAAATTGTATTCCAAGATACTAAGAAGGTAGTTTAACAATCTCAACTATCAAATTAGGTATGAATCAAAATACCTCTTAAAAAACAATTTAGAGAAAAATATATTTCAAAAATATAAAAAAATATTTTAAATATCATAGATATTATTGTAATTAATTTCACGAGTTTTGTTTCATCACAATCAGATCTTTTTTTGAGTTAGTATAAATTATCAAATTAATTATTTATAAATAATTATAAATTATTATGATAATAAGAAAAAAATTTATGACAAATCTTGAATGAATTATTTGTACACAATGTATTATATAGAAGTCAAAACAATATTATGTTTACATAAGAAGAGGAATAGTGTTTCATAACAATATAGCCAAATCTAAATAAAATTTATAAAGAAATGAGATAAATTGTAAAGAAAAGTGTTATTCCAAGTTACTTTGGAGATATCTTATGAAATTCTTTTTCATATAGTCAGGTATTAATTAAATGTCTCCTAAAATGACCAAACGATAAGAAATATTAAAAATATATAAGTACATATAAAATTGGATAGAGCTCATCAAGATTAATTCAATGATGATTATTTTATCTATATTGACCTTATTCAGAAATACTATGAATTACCAAAGTAAGCATGTTAATATTATTCAAAGATATCTCAAAGTTCAAGTGAGAATGTTGATGTTATGTGGTATAATAGATGTAGATGGTACATGATAAGGGATTTAGACCTACATATTAATATAATCAATTTTGAAGCAAAAGATATCAAAAAATAATAAAAATAGATTAAAAGAGTTGCATTACAACATATTAAGGAGAATTAGTATTACATTTTTTATCATTATATATGGTATGAATAAACATATTTCAAAAAAAAAAAAGAAAAGCTTAGAAAAATATTAAAAAAGATAATTTAACATAATAACACTTTCAATAAATATTTGATATTTCTAGATTAAAAATTAACTAGAATTGTTGTCAATTATCAATATAAACAAGTATAAGTAATAAAAAAAATTATTTTAATATAAAAGGTTTATAGAAAGTAAAATAATATATTATAACCAAATGAAGTTTTGTAGATGTAATAGGAGAGGAGATTTGGAATTATTTTGTAGTATAACCAAATTGGAGAGAAAAATCTAAAAAAGTGAGATAAATTATAATGGAAAGTTGAATTTAAGGGATTAAGAAGATAGAGTAACATTATCAATCATCAATAATAGTTCAATTGAAATGTCTCTTAAAGAGTGAAAAAATCATAGAAAATCAAATATTAATATGTTATTAATATGTTTTAAACAAGAATACTTTTTGAATAGAGCTATTCAAGTTGTGTCTAATGACATATATTTCCTCTTAATCAAATATTGTTTTGAAAAGCTATGAATTAAAAAAATGGAAAACATTAAAAAAATAAATTATTATTTTAATAATAAGTAAATATATTATAAATATGAACTGAGATAAATTAAACCAACATAACATAATGACATGAAAGAAAAATATTTGAATATTTCACTTAAATTTTTTATGAACGTTCCATTACATGACACCATGGAGATCAACTGTAAAATCAATTATCATCAGACTATGAGTGAGTCAAATGTCAACATTAAAAATATTTAAAAATATATAAATAGAATATTTAATTTGATATAACTTATTTAGGTCAAGATGACTTCTTTTTTAAATCTCCATAAAATTACGCTTGCAACTATTACAAATTACCTATGTAAAAAACCATAATTAGTAAAAAATTATTATTTAAAGATATATTAAAGATAAAATGTAATAAATTGAAGGAACATAATATAACAAAATAAAAGAGAAAAATTTTGAAAAGATAAATTGTACATGAATATTACATTTTAATATACAAAGAATAAAGAGTGTGACATTGTTGATAGTCAAATTATGTGCAAATTGAAATGACCTTTAAAGCACACTAAAACCTTTCAAAAACATTTAAAAGATTAAAAATAAATATCTATATTGATAAAGTTTTTAATAACGTTTTTTCATCTCTATGACATTTAATTTGGAATTATTAAGAATAAATAATTTAAATAATAACAAATTAATATCTTAATAATAAATAAATATATAACAAATATAGAACAAGATATACATATGAAATATAATATAAACAAATGAAAGCTATATTAAAGTTTTGCTGGTGGAGTATGAACTTCATAGTTAAATAACAAAATTATAATAAAAAAAACTTTAAGATATGAGATAAATAGAATGAGAAAGTACTAATCAAATGTCTCATAAAAGGTATCAAAACTTCAAAAAGACATAAAAATAAAAACAAATATTTTATTTAAAAGTACTATTTGAGTTAGGTTAAAAAATATTTTCTTTGTGCTAAACAAACCTTATTCGGAATTATTCTGTATTACAAAAGTATGAATATGAATATTAAGAAAAGAAATATTAAAGCTCAAATAAGATAAATTATTTTTAATTTTATAAAACAAAATGAAATAGATGTAAGGCACACATGAGTAGAGAATTAAAGTTTGATGTCAGTAAAATTAAATTGAAGTGAACAATTTGAAGTGATCTAATAAATTGAATGTAAACTTTCAATTTTGAGATAATAAGAACGCCAAGTGTAACATTTTTTTGGCCAACTCAAGCATGAATTAAAATGTATTATTAAGCCTACAAAAGACATAGAAGAAATATTTGAAAGAATATAATAATGGACATTGAATTTGATAGATCTTAGCTAGATGAGTACAACAACATTTGTTACGACTCAATGAGAGCTCATTTTTTAATTGCTATGAATTAAAAAATAAATGATGATCAATAATAATAAATTTTTATTTTAATATAAATTAATTTATGTTAAAGATAAACAATGTAAAATCAAAGAAAAATATTTGAAGAAAAATCATATATGAATATTTAATTCAACGATACTATAGAAATAATGGGTAACATTCTCGATCAACGATGTAGATACAAATAAAAATGTCATGTCAAGCTACAAAAATATTGGGAAACAAATTGTCAAAATTTTAAAAAAGAAATTTTTTAAGTGTATAGAGATTGTTGCGGTTACTTCTATGACATTTTTTTAATTTTGACAGAACATTTTTTAGGAGTTCAACATCATTTTATTAATTATGGTGGAAACTATTATTGGATTACCATGAATTAAAAAATAAATAAGGTTTAAAATTAATAATTCTTTTTAAAATTTAAGTGAATAAACAATAAACATAGATTAAGATAAATTGAAGTAACATAATGTAAGAAATCAAGGAAAAGCTTTTGAACAAATGTGGTAAATTAAATGAGAAAGTTACATTTCACGATATTAAGAAGATCAAGTTCAATGTCCTTGATCGTCAAATAAGTTAGAGATGAAATGTGGAGTAAAGCATTCTAAAACTCTTAAAAATTTTAGAAGTATAAAGAAGGAATATTTATTTAAGTATACGACTTTGACGTGAGTCTAATGACATTTATTTAAATTTCTAACAGACCTTATTTGGACTTATTATGAATTGCTAATATAAAAAAGAAAACATAATACTTAATTATTAACTTTATATTAAGTAAATATATTTTAAAGCTATACTTAATTTGGTAGATCTAATTATGATAAGTCCAAAGATGTTTGTCTCATCTGAAATAGAAATACATCAAAACTATAGTGAATAACAAAATTTTAAAAATATAAGAATAATAATTATTATTTAGATAATTAGCATAGATATAGTAAATCTAGAATGACATAAATATAAAGAATGTAATATGAAAAAATCGATGCGATGTTTGGGTTATGAGATAGGAGAACTAGAGTTTCAAGGTAATAATACCAAATCAAACAAAAAAGTTTGAAGAACTGAGATAAACTGTTAAAAAAAATTCTAATTCAGTATATTAATGAGATACACCACAATATGTTTGATCAAAGAATCAAGTATGCATTGGATTATCTTGTAAAAAATGTAAAAATCATAGAAAAAATAACATAATAGAAATCTTGAAAGAAATATTTAATTTTTTAATGTTTATTTTGATGACTACAATGACATTTGATCTCTCAATCAGAGTTCACTTAGAATTTATGGGAGTAACATTAATTTAATTAAACAGAAATAACAATAAATAATTTTTAAACTATTATGGAAATATAAGTATAGCTCATGTTTAACTAATTTATACAATATTATATAACAAAATAAAGAATTGTAAAAGTCACAGAAAAGCGTATTAAGACATATACAATAATATAATCAAATGAAAAGAAGCAAATTGAAAAAAAAAAGATAGACACTATGGAGATGTCAATGCACATACAAAACAAATGTCTCATAAAACAAGTGAAAATCTTACAAAAATGTTAATAAATTAAAGACAATGAATATTTAGTTAGATAAAGCTTGTCGAGGAAAGTCTAACGACATTTACTTCATCATGATCTATCCTCATTTAAAAATACTATAAGTTATAGAACTAAATTAGCATAATTAATAATAAATTATTATTTTAATATTAAATAAATTTAAAATAAAAAAATAAGACAAATTAAAGCAATGTGATATGAAAAGAAAACTGAAATTTTGAATAAATGACAAGTTATATAAGAAAGTTGCTTTCAATGATAGGAAGGAGATCAATTCTAATATCTTTGATCACTAAATCAGGTATGAATTAAACATCTTATAAACCACACTAAAACCTTAGTAAAAATTTTAATTGAAAAGCACTATCTAATTTGACAAATCATATTGCGACTTGCCAACTAATATTTTTTAAATCTCTATTAAACATTGCTTTGAATTACAATAATTACCAATTTAAAATGATAAATAATAATAACTTATTTTTTAAAATATTAAAAAATTAAAATGGAAATATGATAAATTGAAGCAACATAACAAACAAAGCTAAAATAATATCTTTAAAAAATGTAGAAAAAAATTGTTGGAATGTTGCATTTTAAGATATTAAAATGATAGAGCATAATAATCTTGATTATCAAATCATGCACAAGTTCAAATGCCTCTTAAACTAAGTCAAAACTTTAAAAAATGTATAAAATAATATGTATGAATATTTAATTTTATACAACTCGATGTCAGAAGTTTGATGACATTTTTTTCATCTCTATAATACCTTGTTCGTAATTTATGAGTTAACAAATTAAATAAAAATAAATAAGAATATATTATTGTCTTTATAATAGGTAAATATACAACAAATAAAGAATGAGATAAATGTATGAAATTTAGTACAAAGAAATGATAGTTGTTTTGAGGTTATAATAGAGGAAAATTAAAGTTTCTTAGTAGTATAAGAATATAAACCTAGCAAATTTAAAGAAATGAAATAAACTATTTGAGAAAGTGACAATCAAAGTTAATAGCAATTTGACTATATCATTCTTGATCGAATAACAAGGTATAAATTGAGTATCATATAACACATGCCAAGACATTAAAAAAACAAAAAAGCATTAAAACCAATCCATGTACAGAGGTTGTTTAGTCTAGTATATTTTCACCATGAGTACACCTCATTCTAACTTACTATGATTTGTCAAAGTAAAGAAAAAAATTACTATTATGCATATATATATATATGTATATATATATATGTATATATATATATATAACTTGAATTGAGATTAATTAAATTAATGTAATATGACCAAATCAGATTGATGTAATGGCCATACTAGTGGATATTAAATTTATATATTAATATAACCAAATAAAAGAAAAAACTTTGACATAATGAGTTAAATTATATAAAAATGTTGAAATAAGATATTTATGCAATGTAATGTAATAAAATCAAATTGATGTAATGGTCATATAAGTGAAGATTAAGAGTTATATATTAGGATAGGCAAATCAAAGAAAAAAATTAAAGAAATGACATAAATTCTATGAATAAATTCCATTTCAGGAAAATAAGAAGATCTAGAGTAACAAATTTTTATCGTAAATTAAGTTATGAATAGAAATGAATAATAAAGCATGCGAATACCATAGAATTGTTTTAACATTGAGACAACTCCAACGGCATTTTTTAAATCTCCATTAAACTTTATTTGTAATTAATATGTATAAAAAGACATTAGATATTAAAAATTATTATACTAATGTTAATTAAATTTATATTAAAGAAAAAAGGATCTATTGAAGTAATGTAATATAACCAAATAAAGTATTGTGGTTGTCACATTAGAGGACATTTAGAGTATATAGCAATGGAACCAAACTAGAGAAAAAAATTTTAAGAAATGAGAAATTTTATGAGAAAATTGCATTTCAAGATGCAAAGTAGATATAGTGCAACATTATCAATCATCATTAATGGTATGAATCAAAACGATTAGTAAAGCATGCAAAACTCTTAAAAAAAATATTCAAATTAGATAGATCTTGTTTACATGAGGCAAAAAAACATTTTTTTAATCTTTATCAAACCACCTTTAGAATTATGACTATTTTTAAAAATAAATTAGCATAAATAATATTGTATTTTTATTTAAATTTTGAGTGAATCTATAACAACGTTGAAATGATACATATTTAAGCAATGTAACATAATGAAAATTATGCAAACATCTTGAAGAAATGGGATGATTTGTGTGGGAAAATTGTGTAGGGAGGTACTAAAGAGACCAAGTGTAACATTATTGATCATCGAATAAAATAAGAATTTCTTTTCTTTTAAACTATAAAAACCCTAATAAACATGAAAGAAAATTAATCTTTAATTTGATAGAGTTTGTTGATTTGATTGAATAGATATTTTTTTCGTCTAGATTAGTCCACATTTCTAATTATGGTAAATTACAACTCGAAATATGTGTAAGTAATAAAAATGTTTATTTTAATATTATAAAAATACATAATCATGATGTAATATATTGTAATTCCAATTAAGGTATAATCGAGATGAAATAAACAATGTTGGACTAATCATGACTATCTCCAAACAATTAAATATTCATTTTTATGTTTCTAATATTATCTTTTCTAGGATTTTTATGTGCTTCACAAGATATTTTACTTTGTACAAATTACACATAATTTTCTTAATATCTTAGAATACAACTTTCACTTACAATCCTTCTCATTTCTTAAATTATTTTAGTTACATTATTCCTTGATTTTAAATGTCTCCTTGTGTCACTTTCACATAAGTTTAATTTTATTAAAGTTCAATTCTTTAATTTATTATATTTTAGCTTTAACATATAACAAATATTAAATGAATAATTTAATGTTATTTAAAACTCTTTAGTTTAATTATTTATAAGAATTCCTAATGAAGTTTAGTTTAAATGAAAGAAATGCTATTTAATTTATTTAATGTGCTTAAAAAAATTTTATGTTTTTTTTAGAGATTATTTTCCTTGATTTTAGCATGTTTTATGAGTCATTTTTCTTTTTACACTATTTAATATAACAATGATGTTCTGATCTATGTCATTAGTATCTTGGAAAGTAATTTTCATGTAGATTTTCTCTTTTCATAGTAATTTTAATCATCTTTGATCAAGGTGAAATAAACATCGGTAGGCCCACTTAATGATTTTTATCAAATTACTTATTCTTTTAAATATTTTTAAGAATTTTATTTTTATTGCTTTGGTACAAATTATAAGAGATTTATTCATACTTGATTTGATCATTTCATAGTTACCCTCAATCTCCTCAACATGTAATGCAAATTTCAAATATAATTTATGTTATTTCATTAAAATTTTCTCTTTGATTTTATTGTATTACTCAGTAACTAAAAATCTTCCATCATATCACCATTCCACAAGTTTGATTTGGATGCATTATATTACTTAAATTTCCTTCATTTATTCTTTTATATAAATTTACTTTATATTGAAAAAGTAAATAATTATTTATTTTTCATATTTACTTTCCTAATTCATAGAGATTCCTTATATTTTGATTCAATACAAAAAAGTTATTGGATATGCCTTGACAAGCTCTATAAAATAAAATTTTTAATTCCACACTTTTGAATATCTTATTATCTTGAATTTTGCCTTATATAACAGGAGCAATTATTTTACCATGATATGGTGATCAAGGATATCTCTCAATCTCCTTTGTATCTTGTTATGTCACTTCCTCAAACAATTTATCTCTTCTCATTAACTTTTTTGCTTTGATATGGTTGTATTACAAAGTAACTCTAAATCTCCTATTTTGACAGCATTTGATCGCATCAATTTGGTCATATTACACTACTTTAATTAATCATATTTTTGTTTTAATACAAATGTACTAAACATAAAATTAATATTTTTTATTTTTGCTTACTTGCCTTAGTAATACATAGCAACTCTAAAGATGGTTGGATGGAGATGAAACTAACATTGTTGGAGTAACAATATTTTTTATTACTATCTCACTTTTGCAAGTGTTTCACCTATATTTTCGTATATTAATATTAAGATCTAATTCTCCTATCCTAAGAACTTTACAACATTTTAATTTTTTCATATTATGTTGCCTCAATTTACCTCACTTGAATTTTATTTTATATATTACTTAATATTTATTTAATAATTTATTATCACATTTTTATGCATTTTTGTAATTTATCATATTTTTAAAAAAATGGTCTGATTCAAAGAATTTAAAATTAATTTTTATACTTCTGAATCTTATTTTTACTTATTTTTAGAATCATTTACAAGAAAACTTTTCAGTGCCTTGGAATTCACCTTTAATGTATAATGCATCCTATTTTTGCAAATCTTTCAATCTGATTTGGATATATTGCTACGAAACACTAATTTTCCTTTCATGTGACAATGACCACCTTAATTTTTTATATTATAGTGCTTGAATTTATTTCAATTATATTTTAATATACATCTATTTAATTTTAAAAATGTTACTAATTGTTATTTGTGTTGATTTAGGTTGGTAATTCATAGTAATTCTAAATTAGGTATGATGGAGACAAACAAATGTCATTAAACTCATTTTTATGAGCTTTATCATACAATTATTTCTTTTAAAATAGTTTTAAATATTTGAGTTTCTAGCCCTTTGCCATATCTATGGGACTATTGATTTGCACCTAATTTTATGTATGAGGATGTTGCAATCTATCTCCATAGTATCTTGGAATCAACATTACCTTACAATTTATCTTATTTCTTCTAATTATTTTTTCATTTTGTTTATTACTATGCTACCCTACAATATGATGTGACTTTTTCATTGCTGTGATTTGGTAAGATTACAACATTGTAATTTACAATTGTTCAGATTACATATATATTTACTTAAATAATAACTTTTTAATATTTATGCTTATTTACCAGGCTAATTCATAGTAATTCAAAACAAGGCTTGATTAGATGAAATAAATGTCATTAGACTTTCCTTGATGAGCTTTGAGAAATTAATTGTTCTTTTTTCTATATTTTAGAAAAAATGTTTTCAGCCCTTTTGACCTATTTTTTAAGGCATTCTGATTCATTATTTGAACACTAATGTGTAATTTCTTAAAAGTTTTTTCTTTTTTTTTATATTATTGTTAAACTTTAAGTCTAAACTCATGTGATCACTCCATCAGTTGCTATATATTTCTTTTAATTATGTGTATTCTACATTAATATAGAGTCAATTTATATTCCAACAATAATTTGTTATGATTTCTTTTTGTTTAAATTTTTAGCTCAAAGTTTATCAAATTTCATCAAATGTTTCCATTTAATTTTGTTATGTTACTACGCAATTCCAAATGTTCTTGCGTGTTACCCTCAAATCACTTTAATTTGGTTGCATATCATTGCTTCTTTTTTTTTAATTTTATTTTAAATTTATATTAACTTTACCTTAAAAATTATTTTCATAACAGTTGCATATATTTTTTTTGGTAATTCATAATAATTCCAAACATGATTTTATTAAGATTAAATAAATTCCATTTAACAATACTTAATATTTATTATAAATTAATTTTTTTAATCTTTAAATATTTTTATTTTCTAATATATTAGTGATCTTACAAAAAAATTTAAAATTGTTCTTTATTGTATGATCTAGGTTGTTAAACTTGATCTTATTAGTATGCGTGAATGCAACTTTCTCATATCATTTGTCTTATTTCTTCAACTATTTGCCTTTATTAGGCAATATAACTATCTGACTCTAAATCACTTATCATGTAAGCTTTGCATGTCTTTGGTTTAGTCGTATGACATTGCCTCAAATTTTCCAATTTTAGATTATATATATATATTTAATATTAAAATAATAATTTATTATTATTTATTCCTATCTACTTTGATAATTCCCAACAATTCTAAATAAATTTTGATAGAGACAAAAAAAATAATCATTGGACTCATCTTCATGATCTTTATGCAATTAAGTATTCATTTGCATAAATTTGAAAATTTTGCTTTCTAGCATTTTGGTACACTTTACCAAACATTTTAATTTATACTTATTTTGATGATTAATAACATTGCACTTGACCACTTAAATATCTTTGATCACAACTTTCTTGTATAATTTATCTCATTTTTTTAAATATTTTTCTTTGATTTGATTATATTTCTATATTACTCTACATCGACTCTCATTTAATATTTTCATTACTTTAACTTAGGTTTGATACATTACTTCATTTTATTATTTTTTATCTTTGCAATATAATTATTTCAAATTAAAATAATAACTTAATCAAATTTGTGATTTTTTTATTATCATAATTTGTCATAATTCCCAATATGGTTCATTGAATGTAGAACAAACTTTTTTTACTCTAAATCAAAAGCACTAACCATCCAATTATTCCATTTTTTACATTTTAAAAATTGTATATTATAAAGAATTATGAGATATTTTAATTTGTACCTAATATGTTGATCAAAAATACTACACTCGATCTTTTTACTGTATTGGAATGCAACTTTCACATATAATTTATTCTAGTTCCAAAAAGTTTTTGCTTTTGTTTGATTATATTACTATGTAACTTGAAATCTCGCCTTGTTTTACTCTAACGATTTATTTATTTGATGTTATTACATGGCTTCAATTTATCTTTTTTTAATTTTAATATATGGTTACTTAATATAAAACTTATAATCTATCAGTGTCTTTATTTATTTATTTTCTAGATTGTAGTCAACCCAGTCAAGGACTTATTGCGACAAAAAAAAATTTATTTCGCATGTTGATGATCTCTATAAAAATATTAATATTTATATTTTTATATCTTTTTTATTTTCAAAATTTAGCCATCTATTTTTTGATATATTGATTTATATGATATTTGACAATTGTTGATCTAACGCTTGATCTTTTTATTATTCTAGAATGCAACGTTGTTGTACCAAATATCATATTTCTTCAAAGTTCTTACATTGTTGTTCACCTCTCCTATATGCTTTAATTCAATTTAATTTAGTTGTATTATATTGCTTTAGTTTTTATTTATTTATCTTTAATTTAGATATATTTAATATTTTAATAAAATTATTTATTATATATTTGTTTATTTATCTTTCAAATTTGTAGAAACTCCTAAGAAGATTGATTAAAGCAAAACAAGCACCATTACACTCACTTTTACGAGTTCTGTCAAATAAATATGCATTTTTGTAACATTACATATTCTAATTTTTTTTTTGGCATGCTTTACAATGTTCTTTGGCCCGTGCCTTACTTGATAGTTGAAGATTGTTAATTTTATTTTCTTAGTATTTTTCAATGTAACCTTACCATGTAATTTATCTAATTTCCTCAAATCTTTTTCTTATGTTAATATTTCATTATTTGTTATTCTTATCAACCTAAACAATTCATAGTCATTCCAAAGAATTTTTAATTGAGGCAAGAGAAAGCACATTCAACTAAACTCAATAGTCACCATCAAATGAAATTTGAATTTCTATTCTTTTAAAAGTTTTATGTTTTAATTGTTTTGCATGTTTTAGGAGACATTTCAAATAGTACCTGTTTAATTTTTTTGAATATTGCACTCGATCTCCTTAGTACCTTTGAATGCTTATTTCTTGAACAATTTGTCTCATTTCTTCAATATTTTTTTTCATTTAGTTATGTTATCATTTGAGTTTTAATATCCAATCTACAACCTTTATTTATATTTGACTTTCATATATTACATTGCTTAATTTTTCTCATTTTAAAATTAAGGTTCATTTATTTATTATAAAAACTATAATTTATTATCATTTATGCATTTTATTTTTGTAGTTACGAATAATTACAAATGGGGTTTGATCGAGAAGAAACAAACATCACTGGTCCATCTCAATAAGTACATCTAATTATATATTCATTATACATATATATATGTTATCTTTTCTTGGGTTTTTCTAGTTTTTTAGAAATTTTAATTAGTATATCATTTGGCTATTAATGATTTAATTTGACCTCGTTTGTGTCTTGGAATGTAATGTTTTTGTATAATTTATCTCACTTCTTTAGAGTTTTTACTTTTATTTTTGTATAATTAATGAAGTTATACTCTATGTAACACTAAATCCTCCTTAGTAATGACAATGTATTTCTTCAATTTATTAGAATAAGAGTTCTTTAAAGATTATTTGATTGGAGCCACATTTAGTAATGAAGGTTGTTACCAATTATCTTCTTTGTATACTATAATATTAACTTCCGATGTAATTTATCTCATTTCATTAAATTTTTTTATTCAACTTTATCACATTACTATGTAACTCTAAATCAATTTTTGGTATGACCATTACATTGAGTTGTTTATATCACATGACTTTAATTTATGTATATTATATTGCTTCAACTTATCTCTTTTCCATTTTAATATAGATATACTCTCTGCTAAAATAATAAGTTATTAATGTTTATGGTAATTTAATATAGAAATTGGTAACAATTCTTAATGTAGTCCCATTAGTGCAAAGAAAATGTCATCAAACACTTCTTAATGAGTTCAATCCAATTAAAATATCTTTTTATATATTTTTAATTATTTTATTTTTGCGGGTTTTGCACACTTCACCTCAAATTTTTGTTCATACCATGTTCAATGATTGAGGATATTACTGTGACGTTCTTAATCACTTGGATCTCAGCTTTCTCATAAAATTTATCATATTTCATTTAATGGTTTGCCATTATTTGGTGATATTATGATTAAAATCCTAATCTCATGTTATGTCATGTCTTTAGTTAGGTTATGTTACAATTCTTAAATGTATCTCATTCCAATTATAATGAATACTTATCTATCATTAAAATAATAATTATACTTTATTTTTGCTTATCATGATGTTAATTCATATGAATTCTAAGCAATCTCCAATTGAGATGAAATAGAAATCATTGGAGTTATCTCAACACGCTTTAACCAATTAAATATTCATTTACATATTTTTTAAAAAGACTTTCTATTTTTTCGGAATACTTTATGGTTAACACTTATTTAAACATGATTTTATGATCTTGTGTGTAACCATTAATCCCCTTAGTATCTTGGAATATAACTTTATATTATAATTCATCTCATGTCTTCAACTTTTTGCCCGAGATTTAATTATTTTACTAAAAAAGTACCATTTTTTGTGTGACTATTAGAGCACATTAATTTTGATATATTGCATTGCATCAACATATGTCATTTTTGCTTTATTACAAATTAATTAAACATTAAATAAAAATTTACTATTTTTGTTCTTATTTCATCAAGTAATTAGTAGTAATTCCAAACATCTTTTGATTAAGACAAAACAAATGTCGTAAGACTCAACTTGATGAGCTAGATCTAATTAAATATTTATTTTTCTATTTTTAAACTTTATATTTTTTTATGTTTTTGGCTTCTGTGAGGTGGTATTTCATTCATATAGGATTTGACCACAAACGATGTTGCACAGAATCTTAAATATATTTGATTGTAGTTTTCTCAAAAACGTTATTCCATTTTTTAACTTTTTTCTTTTATTTCAATACTTTGCAAGCTGTAAATCTTTTCCCATGTGACCATTTGCATCACCTTAACTTGATCATATTACATTGCTTTAATTTATCATTTTAGGAATTAATATAAATATACATATTATTAAAATAATAATTTTTTTAAGTTTAATTTATATTCATAATTTATGATAATTCCAAATGAGGTACAACAGAGATGAAATAAACACCATTAGGCTCTTTTAGATAAGCTTTATCAAATTAAATATTACTTTTATTAAAATATTTTGTTTTCTAAGATTTTAGTATAATTAAGATGCACTTTGATTTATACTAGACATGATGACTTAGGATGTTATACTCAATCTCCTTAATATATTGTAATGCATCTTTTTAATTTAATTTATTTCATTTCAACAATTGTTTGAACTTTATTTAGTTTTATCACTATGAAACACTTGCCCTCCTCTCATGTAACATTCATATTACTTTCAAATTGCTTTATTGGATTACTTTAATTTACCAAACTTTTGTTTTAAAATATATGAACTTAATATATAATAAATAATGTATTATTTTTTAATTTTTTTTCTAATTCATAGTAATTACAAACAGGTCTAATAGAGTTGAAAGCTATGTCATTTGACTCATCTCAAAGAGCACTATCTAAATAAATATTATTTATATATTTTTAAAGTGTTTTATTTTCTAGGGTTTTGACACTATTTTTACAAAAATTTTGTTTCCAACAACTTTCATAATTAAGAATGTTACCTCTTATCCCTTGAGTATATTAGAAAACCACATTCCCAAATTAATATTTTTTCCAAAAATGATTTGCATATATTTGGTTGTATTAAATTATAACTTTAAATCTATTTTTATGTGAACTTTATGTCACTTGAATTTTCTTATATTGCATTTGTTTAATGTATCCAACTACAGCTTTAATAATTAGTAACCAAATATTATTGTAAAAATTAATATTATTTATGATTATTTATTTTTGAAAATTTTTGTAATCCTAAGTGAGGTTTGATTGGTTAAAAATAAACATCATTGGACAACTCTTATCAAGCAATATAAAATTATACAATCATTTTTATATTTTTTACATATTTTATATTTTTAGTGTTTTGTATTCTTATTTAATGATGAAGGATTTTACCATCAATCACATTAACATCTTGGAATACAACTTTCTCATATTACATCTCTCATTTCTTAAACTTTGGTTGCTTTGATATGGTTATATCCATATGTGACTCCAAAATTCTATTAAGTGATCTTCACATTGCCTTGATTTTGCATATAACATTTTTTTATTTATTTTATTTCAATTTTAATCTAAATTTATTTAATATTAAAATAATAATTTCTTATTATTTATAGTTATTTACTTTGGAAATTAATAATAATTCCTAATGAGTTTTGATAAAGACAAAATATTCATTGGACATTTCTTGATGAGGTCCTTCAAATAATATATTTATTTTTACATTTTATGATAATTTAGTTTCTATTATTTTTTAATGATTAATGCAATATTATGATTCATAATACATTTCATGATCAAGGATATTATCCTCGATGTCCACAGCATTTTGGAATGCAAATTTTTAGAAAAGCTTATTTCTTCATATCGTCTACTTTTGAATAGCTCAAATTACTATGTAATGCTAATTCTATTCTATCCACTTAAATGTCATATTTTATATTTATAAATATTTTATTGTTTTACAGTTTTTCAAACTTTGTGAGTCAATTTGATTCGTATTTCATTTTTTGATTAGGTATGTTAAACTTGATCTCCGTAGTGTCTTTGAATGAAACTTTTTGGTACAATTATCTCACTTCTTTTTTGTTGTATTAGTATTAAGTTCCAATTCTCCTCTTTTGACAATTTATAATATTTTTATTTGTTTATATTACATTATTTCAAATGACCTAATTTTATACTAAGATGTTGCATAATATTTTTTTTAATAATTTACTATTACATTTGCTTATGTACTTTTGCAATCCATAGAATTTCCAAAAAAGGTTTAATTAATAGAATTTAATATTTATTTCTATATTTCTAAATAGCTTATTTTCCACTTTTTTAGCATCATTTACAAGGTATTTAAATTCTTGCTTGATGCATTTGCTTTAATTATATTACTATTGTTTTGGAATTGAATTTAGTTAACAATTGTTCTTATATTTGTAAATCTTTCCATTTGTGTTCATATATTACAATGAAACACAAATTTGCCTTTTTTGTGACTATTTCATTATTTTAATTTATTTATATTATAGTGATTCAATTTATCATAATTTAGTTTTAATATATATCTATGTATTTTTAAAAACAATTAATTACTATTTGTGCAAATGTTGCTTTACTAATTCAAAGTAATTGAAGCTGAGGATCGATTTAGGCAAACTAAAATATTAAACTCATTTTGATGAGCTTCATCCAACTGATTATTAATTTTTATATTTTATAAATATTTGGTTTTTTAGGTCTTTAACATGTTTATGAGACTTTTCATTCATATCTTCACAGTATCATTGAATGAAGCATTACCTTGCAATTTATCTTTTTTTTCAAATGTCTTCCATTTATTTAGTTTATTATTGTGTTCCTCTAAACCTAATATGACCAAACTTTTATGTCAATTGATTTTCTTATATTACATTGTACAAATTTACATTGTTCAACTTTCATAGATATTTTCTTAAACAAAATTTTTTTATTATTTATGTTTATTTATTTATCGAATTCATAGTAATGCAAAGTGAGGTTTCATTAGATGAACAAATGTCATTACAATTTTCCTTTTTCAGCATTATGAAATTAAACATTCATTTTTATATTTTTAATTATTTTATATTCAAGGGTTTTAACCATTTTTGTAAGGCATTTGGATTCATTCTTCACAATGATAATCAAGGTGGATATACTTCATCTAATTGGAATCTTGCAATGCAACTTTCTTTCATAGCACATCCTATTTTTTCAAATCATTCAGTTTTATTTGATTAAAATACTATGAAACCATTATTCTCTTCTCTTGTGATTTTGTTATTATTTATGTTGATTTGCATGGTAATTTGCCTTAATTCAAAATGAGGTTTGATGGAGATGAAACTAACATCATTGGACTCATTTGGACTAGCTCTATCAAATTAAATATTCATTTTTTTGTTCTTAAATATTTTATTTTCAAGAGTTTTAGCATGTTTTTGGACACATTTTTATATGTACATTATTTAAAGATTTACAATGTTATAGTTGATATCCACACAATTTGTGTAACTTCTTCAAAACTTTTGCTTTTTTTTGTTATAATACTCTTAATCTGTAATTCTCTACTTGTGTCACCCTTCCATTATTTTTATTTTATTATATTGTATTATTCAAATTTATGCCTTTTCTATTTTAATATATTTTTAATTTATATTGCAATAATAATTTATTATGATTTATGTTTATTTACATTTATAATTCATTGTATTTTAAAGGCGATTTGAGGAAGACAAGTAAATATTGTTGGATTAGTCTCAACAAGGTCTATAAAAATAAATATTTATTTTTATATTTTAATTATTTTTCTCTTAATTATTTTGGTAAGCCTTATAGACTTTTTGATTTGTATCCCAAATGACCTTTAAGAATGTTACACTTGATAACCTTAGAATCATAGAATACATCATTCTTATTCAATTTATTTCATTTCTTAAAATTTTTTACATCAATTTTTTTTTATTACTATGTGGCTCTAAACCTTCTCAACTGTGGTCATTAGATTGCTTTGAATTAGCAATGTTATATTACTTCAATTTATCTATTTTTTTATTTTATATATAACACTAATTAAAATAATAATTCAATATTATTTATGCCTATTTACTTTTATAGTTAATAGATATCCCAAATGATATAATGATGGAGATGAAAGAAACTTTCTTGGGCACTACTTTTCAAGCTAAAAAAAATTAAATATTTTTTTTTAATTTTAAGTATTTTGTACTCCATGATATTTTTTTTGCTTTGTGAGACATTTTGATTTGCTCCTAACTTATGAAATGGGAATTTGTTAAAACAAATCCTTAAATTTTTCTTTTCATTACATCACTTACTTTTTGATATAGTACTTCAAGTGAACTTATCTCATTTCCACATTAAAAATAAACTTAACATTTAAATTAAAAAATTTTCTTTTTTATTATTCACATTTATTATTTCTAGAAATTGTGAACAATGTTTAATCAAGACAAATAAAGCGTTGCTTGAGTTATTTAGATGATCTATATCCAATTAAATATAATTTTATATTTTTAAATATTTTCTTTTTTAATGGTTGTCACATTTTACAATATATTTTTTTTATATCATCTTATATTTTGTTATATTATTATGTAAACAAAAATATTGTCGTCTGTGACCTCGACATTTTTTAAATTGTTTATATTACTTCTCAACATTTTAACTCATTTCAACTTTTACATATATTTACTTAATATTAAAATAGTAATTTATTATTCCTTATTTTCTCTTTCTTTGATCTTAGTAGTAACTCGATGTCCAATCAAGATGAAATGAAAGGCATTTAACTAGTCTTAATGATCTCCTTTTAATCAAATGATCATTTTCTTATTTTTAAATGTTTTATTTAATATTATTTTTTTGTTGTTTTACAAGATATTTGGATTGAATATTAAAGTAAAGATCGTGGATGTTAAATGTTATGTCTACACTATTTCGGAATAGAACTTTCCCTTATAGTTGTTCTCATCTATTCAAATTTTTTCTTTTGATTTCATCCTTTTACTATGTAACTCTAAATCTTCTATTTTATCACCTTATCTTACATTTGATTTTGTTATATTAGAATTCTTAAATTTATATCATTTGAAATTCAATATATATCTACATAATGTTAAAATAATAATATTTTTTGTTTATGCATATCTATTTTTGTAATTTCTATAAATTTCATAAAATTAAAGGAATGATGTAAAATTGTCGCTAAACTTGTCTCAAAAGCTCCATTATGAAAATTTTCATTTTTAGATTATTAAGTTTTTTAATTCATATGTTTTATAGTATTTTAGAACTTTTTGATCTGCACATATGATAAAAATGGATGCCACAGATAATTGGTTTTCCAAAGTAATTATCTCATTTGTTTCTCAAATTTTTAAGTTTTGTATGGCTATACTACAAGGTCACTTTAAATCTCTCTTGTGTGACCTTTACATCTCAATTATTTTGTTATATTATATTGATTTAATATACCTGCAACTTTTATATATTTTTTATTAGATTGTAAGATAGTTTCTTTTGTTTAGTTTTGGAATGTTCTATGAGGATAAATTTGACGATCAAGGATGTTACACTTGATATTCTTTGTGTTATGGAATGCAACTTTTCCACAAACTTTATAGAATATTTTAATTTTTTATTTAATTATATTATTATAAAAATTGTGATTCTCCACTCATTTGAACTTTAGATTCTTTTATTTTATTAATATATTTTAACTTAATTTTAAAATAATAATTTTTATTATTTAAATTTATTTAATTTTGTAATTTAGTGTAAATTCAAACGAGGTTCCATAGGGAAGAAAAACCATCATTGGTCTTGCCTCGATGACATCTGTATAATTATATATTAAGTTTAATGTTTTTTTAATTTTCTATTATATAGGTTTTTAAAGCACTTCATAAGGTTTTTCTTTTAATACCAAATTTGTTGATTATGGATGTTATACTCAACTTGTTCAGTACCACGGAATGAAACTTTTGCTAATGAAATTTCTCATTTCTAATTATCTTTTGCTTCTATTTTGTCATATTGCTATTGATATCATACTCAATCTCCTCTCTTGTGATCCTTATATCTCTTTGATTTGGTTATATTATATTGACTATATTTATCTCAAATCTTCGCTCGTGTTACCCTGAAATAATTTTTATTTTGTTATGTTGCATTGCTTCAATTTTTCTCGTTAGGGTTATCTATTTTGGTAATTCATACTACTTGTACATAAAGTGTTATTGGGAAGAAGGAAATGTCATCGAACACACCACGATGAGCTCTATGCAGCAAAATATTCATATTAAAATTTTAAAATATTTTATTTTCTATAATTTTAGAATATCTTATGAAGCATTTTGAATCACGTATGATATTATTATTGAGAATACTACATTTGACATCCTTAGTAACTTGGAATATAATTTTCTTATAAAAATTTATTTTTTTCATTAATATATGTTTGTTAAATATAAAGGTAATAGCATATTATTTTCTAATTTTTTGGAGATCTGTAATAATTGACAAGAAGGTTTGATCGACACAAAACAAAAGTCATTGGACTCATCTCGATAAGGTTTACGCATATAAATATTGTTTTATATATTTTTACATATTTTATTTTAAAAGATTTTGGTCCACTTTGCATGAGTTTTAATATGTTCCTAATTTGATAAGGATGTCACATTAGATCAACTTAATTTTTGGAATGCAACTTGCTTGTAAAATTTATCTCATTTTTATAAATGTTTTTTTTTATTTCATTATATTGCTACGTAACTCTAAGTCTTGAACCGTGTGATTTTTATAAGTTATTGATTTTTGTTATATTATATTGCTTAAAGTTTTATTTTTTAACTTTAATATTTATTTACATAATATAAAATAATATATTATTTTTAGTTTTATTTACCAATGACTTGTAATTCAAATTTAGTTGCAATTGAGATTAAATAAATGTTGTTGCAAACCTCTAAATGAGAATTATCCAATCAACTATCCATTTTTTTTTTTTGAAATATTTTTTTTGCTTACTTTAGGCAAGTTTTGAATCATACCTAATTTAATGATTAGGATGTTATAATTGATCTCTTTAGTATCTCAGAATGCATCCCACCACACAATTTATATAATTGAAAAGTTTTCAATCCAATTTTTTTATATTACTATGAAACTCTAATTCTCTTGCATGTAACCTTTACATCACTTCGATTAAGAAAAATTATATTACTTTAATTTATCACATTTTATTTATATAATATAACTAATTAATATTATCATTAAAATTTTTTATTTTTTATTCTTATTTACTTTAGTATTCATAAAAAATCTATTGGAGGTCCAATCAAGAAAAAATAAATGTTGTTTGGCTCATCTCAATCACCTATATCTAATTAAATATTTTTTTTTCATTTTAAATGTTTTATATTCTAATATTTTTGTATGCTTTGTTAGCCATATTGATTCAAACCTAGTTGAATAATTGAGGATGTTGCACTCAATCTTTTAAGTGTCTTTTAAATTAATTCTTTGCATATAATTTATCTTATTTCACTAAAATTTTAGCTTTGATTTGGTTATATTACTATATAACACTAAATCTACTAACATGTCACCTATATATTACTTTTACCTGGTTATATTACATTGCTATAATTTATGTTATTTTAGCATTGAGATATATTTAATTAATATTTAAGTAATAATTTATTCTTTTTTATGATTATTTACTTTTTTAATTTGCAATAATTTCAATGATGTCCAAATGAAATGAATCAAACATTATTGGACTTAACTTTATAAGCACTACTAAATTGCATATTAATCTTTATATTTTAAAATATTTTATTTTTCAAGATTTTAATATACTTCGTAAGACATTTAATACATAAAAAATTTAATGATGATGATGTTACACTTGATTTCTTTATCATCTTGGAGTACATCATTCTCATAGATTTTAACACAACTCTTGAAATATTTGTCTTCAATTTGGTTAAATTACTATAAAAAAATTTTTCTCTCTTCAATCATCTAATTTGCTTTAATTTTGTTATACTATATTGTTTCAATTTACCTATTTTTAGGTTCAATATTTGTTAACTTCATGTTAAATTCATAATTTATTTTTATTATATTTCATTTTTAAAAAAAATATTTACTTCTTATTAAGCTAATAATTTTTTATTAAATTTAATGTTTTACTTTAGTAATTCACAATAAGTCTAGATGATGTCTAATAGAGACGAAACAAGCATCATTAGATTCTTTTTGATGATCACTATAAAATTATTTTTTTATTTTAGTTTTATGCTTTTTTATTTTGTTTGTCACCTGTTATGAGGCAATTTCATTAATACCTTATTTTACAAAGCATGATATTTTACTCGATCTCCCCACATCTATTACTGCAACTTTCTCAAACAATTTAACAAATTTCTTAAATCATTTTTTTATTTTCCAATATTACTAACTCTAAGTTTTTTATTTATGCTTAATTAATTTTGAAATTCATAGGAATTCATTTGAATGTCTAATAAAAAAAATCAAAAGTGCTTAGACTCTTCTCGACGTGGTTTATCCAATTAAAATTATATTTCCATATTTTTTACATTTTTTCTTTTTCAATTTTTTGCATAACTTTTGAGATATTTGAGTCATATATTCTTTGATGATTGAAGATTAATTATGCTTTACAATTATTAAATTACAAATCTCGTTCTATGTAATCATTATATCAATTGATTAGCATATATTTTATTACTTAAATTTATCCTATTTTAGAGTTATTATATACTTTTTAATATTATAATAAAAATTTATCATTACTTTTTCTTATTTATTTTTGTAATTCACTATAATTTAAAAAAGATTGTTTAAGAAAACACAATTGTCACAAGACTTGTTTTGATGAGTTATATGCAATTAAGTATTTGATTCAAAATTTTTAATTTTTATATGATTTTAACATGTTTTATTAGATATTTTGGTTCATACTTCTTTTAACAAATGAGAATGTTAGACTTAATCTCTTTTTTATGATAGAATGTAACATTGTAATATATTTTAACTAATTATTTGAACTTTTTTTAATTGCTTATATTACTATCGAAATATAATTCTTCTTTCATGTTAGCGTTATATTTGTTCAATTATGTTATATTACATTGCCTAAAGTTTTTTTTCATCTTTAATATACATTTACTATATATTAAAATAATATTATAATATTTCTTATGATTATTTACATTGATAGTTTGGGAAGACGAACCAAATGTTGTTCCACTCTTCAAGGCATGACCTATCCAATTAAACATTAATTTATATACTTTTATATATTATACTATATAATGGTTTTGTACATTTATAAGGTATGTCTATTAACAACTTATTTGATAATCTGGAATGTTACAATTCCTCTGTACTACTTTTATATTCAACTTTCCCAAAAAATTTAACTAAGTTTTTGAAATTTTTTCTCTCATTTGGTTATATTATTGGGAATCTCCATTTATTTCCTAATGTGACATTTATATCATTTTTTTATTACATTGCATTGATTTAATTCATTTAATTTTCACATCAACTTATATTTAATTAATATTAAACTAATAATTTATACTTATTTATGGATTTTAAATTATTTAATTTGTAAGAATTATAAATGAGATATGATAAAAACTAAATAAACCTCACTGTACTCATCTAGAAGATTTTTTTCTTATTTTTGAAAATGTTTAATTTTCAAAAGTTTTGCCTCGTTTTTTGAGGCATTTTCATTAATAATTAATTTGAAGAGTAGAGATGCTACAATTGATATCCATAATGGCTTCAAATTTAACTTTCCTTGATAATTTATCACATTTTATGAAATTTCTTGGTTTGATTTGCCTATATTATTATGTTATCCTAAATATCTTATGTGACCTTTACATTAATGTGATTTGGTTATATTACATTGTTTTGTAATGGGTAAGAAAAAGCATCATTGAAGCCATCTCAGAAAGTTTTATCCAATTAAATTTTCACCATTATATTTTGAAATATGTTAATTTCTATGGTTCTTACATACTTTGTTAACATTTTGATTCATACCAAAATTGAATATCAAGAATATAGTAGTCGATTGCCTTAGTTCTCACAAAGCAACATTTAGAAACCCTTTAATTTAAGTCCTCCAATGTTTCTCCTTGATTTATTTTATTACTATAAAAAACTAATTCTCCTCTCATATTAAATTTACATTTTTTTAATTTAGATGTATTACATGGCCTCAACTTTAATATACATTTTACTTTATCTTTAATATATAATTTATTATTATTTATGTTCATTTATCTCTGTTATTTATGGTAGTTCTAAATGAAGTCTAATGCAAATAGAACAAATGTTGACAGCCATTTCTAAATTGCCTCTACTCAATTAAAAATTCATTTACATTATTTTAAATATTAGATTTTCTATTATTTTAACACAATTTTTTAGATATTTTGATTCAAACACATTTTAAAGATTTAAGATCTTACGTTCAATTGCTTCGTATCTTTGGATGCTACTTTTTAGGTACTACTTATTATATTTTTAAATTTTTTTTTGTATTATAGTACTACACAACTCCAAATCTCCTCTTATTTGACGTTTACATTCAAGTTCATTTTATCATATGAAATTACTTTAGTTTATTTTTTGTTAGCTATAGTAAGCATTTACTGAATCACAAAATAATAGTTTATTATAATTTAACAATTATTTCTTAGGTAATTTTTGGTAATTCTAAATGAGGCCTAATGAAGAAAAAAATATTTTGGACATGACTACATGAGGCTAATTTAAAGAATATTCAATTCTATAAATTTTTAAATATGCTTATTATTATTTTGACATATTTTATAAGATAATTGTATACTTTAACGTTATTTTATCATATAATTTATCTCATTTTTAAAATCTTTTTGGCACTTATTTAGTTGTATTGCAATGTAAATTTAAATTGCTTCTCTAGTGTCCTTTTCATTACTTTGATTTGGTAATATTGCATACTTCAATTTTGTTTATTTCATCACCAGTTTATAAATACTTAATATTAAAAAACCAAATTTACTATTATTTGCTCTTATAGAATTTATTAATTCAAAAGAATTCCAAGTGAGGTCTAATTTTGACAAAAAAAAATGCATTGGACTCATCTCGATGAGCTTTATTCAATTAAATCTTAACTTTTTGTTTTAAAATATTTTCTCTTCTATGGTTTGAATACTCTCTATGTGATATTTTAATTCATTTTCATTTGATGATCGAGGATGTTATGCTTGATATGCTTTGTTTCATCTATGTAATTTGTCCATACAATAAGTATCATTTTGCTCAAACATCTCACTTAGAATTGTTTATATTAGTATGTAACTATCATTTTCTTTCCATGTGACCTTTTACATTGCATTGATTTGTTTACATTACATTCTTTAATTAATCTAATTTTCGGTTCAATTTATATTTTCTATTAAATGAAAAATAGGTTATATTTTTAAGTTTAATTATTTTGTTAAATCACTACTATTTTAGACTATGTTTGATCATGAATAAGCAAATGTCATTATACTCATCATATGACTATATCAAATTAAATATTTTTTTAATATTTCAAAAAATTTTACCTTTTTATTTTTGGGCATTTTATGAGGCATTTGATTAGTAACTATTTTAGTGATTAATGATGTTAAACACAATATCCTTTGTACCATGAAATATATCGTCTCTATATAATTTTTTAATTTTTCATTTTTGTTGTTTTACTTTTGCTCTATTACATTGAAATTAAAATCTCCCCTTATGTGGCATTTACTTATGTTTGATTTAGTCATATTGATTTTGTTTTATTTATCTTTCTTTTATTTCAATGTGTATTTATATAATATTAAAATAAAAGGTTTTTTGATTTTTTTATATTTGTATTTTCCAAAAACTCTAATTGAGTTTAGATCAAGACAATATAACAATTATTGCATCATATCTCTAAAGTATCTTGCAATGATGCTATATAATAATATTTAATCTGTAGCACTTAATATACTCTCTTGGGGCCTTTACATGCTTTCCATTTGGTTCTATCATATTTCGTAAATTTAACTTATTTCAAAACTAATGTATATATACTAAAGGTTAAGAAATTAATTTTATTTTTAATTTTTTTAATTTTATAATTTCTATAAATTCCAAATGTGGTTTGACCTAGATGGAACCAACATCATTGGACTCTTATCGATGAACATTATCGAACTAACTATTCATTTCATTATTTTAAAAGCTATTTCGGTTTACATCACATTTTATAATTCATGGAACATTAAACAATCATGGTTTCTTTGCTTAATCAACATTTTATCTTTCAATGCAACTTTCTCATACGATTTGTATCATTTCCTCTAGTACTTTTAAATTTTGTTATCTTACAATAAAACACTAATTCTCCTCTTGTGTGATAATTAAATCTTTTTGATTTGGTCATGTTATATTGCTTAAATTTATCATATTCCAAATGAGATTCAACCAAAATGAAACAAATGTAATTAGTAGTTTTCAAAAAATTTAATTCATATCTAATTAAGACGAAAAAAATGTCGTATGCCAAACTCAATGAGCTTTATCTAACTGAATATTAATTTCCATACTTTACAAAATATTTTTTCTCAATAACATTAATAATATTTATGAGAAATATTTATTCACATCTAATTTAACAATCTCTCTAGCATCACAGAGTCCAACTTTATCACACACTTTGGGTGATTTTCTTGAAATTTTTACATTGATTTGGTAATATGACTATGTAACACAAGATTTCATTCCTTATGATGTTTACTTCATTTTGTGTTGGTTATGTTACATTGTTTTGGTTTGCGTTATTTTAGTTTGGATCAAAATTTTCATATATTGAATAATATTTTATTTTTATTTAGCCATTTTTGGTTATGTAATTCATAGAAATTCAGAACATGATCTAATCGTGAATAAATACACATCTTTACTGTCATTTTCATGAGTTGTTTAACTGATTTGATTGTTGCAGATGTCATAATTGATCTCATTACTATGTAGGAATGCAAATTTTTTTATGTACCTTATCCTTATTTTTTAAAGTTTTCTATTTGCTTTTGTTATATTACTATTTAATTAAAAATCTTCTCTCTCGTAATGATTAGATCATATTGATTTTATTACTATACATGTTTTCAATTTATCTTTTTTTATTTTAATATTCATTTACTTAATATTTAAAAATAAAAATAATATTTATAATTATTTATTTTAGTAATTCGTAGTAATTACAATGAAGCAAAATGAAAATAACAAAAAGGTCATTCGACTCATCTAAACAAACTCTATCTAAATAAATATTCCATTCTATAATTTAAAAAAATACCTTCTTTTAACATGATTTATGACACATCTATTTCACATTAACATTTCTTTAATTTTTGTTTGTTACATTACTTTAGTTTATCTCATTTATGCATCAATATATAATGAACTATTATTAAATTAATAATTTTTATTATCTTTAGTTTTATTTAGTAATTTATGGTTTACATTTCTTTAGTACATTATAACAATTCAAAATGTTGTTCCATCAATGGGAGGTTTAACTAAAATATTCATTTTTAAATTTTTAAGTATTTTTATTTACTTTTTCCTTGGGATACTAACAGGATATTCTTATTTGTACCGAATTTTTGCCTTGATTTGGTTTTATCACATTGCTTTGGTTGGTCTCATTTTAGAGTAAATAAAAAATTATTTAATAATAAAATAAATAATTTACTATTATTTATCCTTATTTACTTTATTAGATTACTATAATTCTAAATTAAATCCGATCGAGAAAAAACAAATGTCGTTGGACTAATTCTGAGCAACCCTATTTAATTATATATATTTAATTTGAAATTTCTATTTATTTGCATGTGTGGCTTTGACGTGTTTTATAAGCTTTTTTTATTCTTACCTTATTTGATGAAAAGAAATGATATGGTTGATCTCCTTAGTGTCTTGAAATGAAACATTCCCATACAATTAATCTTATTTCTTCAAAGTTTTTTCTTTAATTTTGTTATGTTATAAAGCAACTCAAAATCTCTTATTATGTACCCAGTACATTTCCTTGATTTGTTTTTACGACATTGCTATGCAAAACTTAATCTCCTCTCTTAAAACATTTACCTTTTCTCCAAGAGAATAAACTGCACCCTCATCTATAATATCCATCTGATTAAAATTAAAATATTAATTCACTATTACTGATTCTTATTTATTTCGATAATTCATTATAATTCAAAAAGTGGATAGATCGAGATGAAGCAAATACTTTTGGGCATGGTCTGATGCTATTCAAATAAATATTCATTTTTATATTAGTTCTAAATTTGATTATCAAGGATGATACACAAAATCTATTTATTGTCTTAGAATTCTACTTTTTGATATAATTTATCTTATTTCCTGAAATATCTCTCATTTGGATATATTACTAAGTAATTCCAAATATTATGTCATGTGACAAATACTTTGCTTTGATTTGGTTATGTTATATTACTTTGATTTGGTTATGTTACATTACTTTGATTTATTTTGTTTTAGCTTTAAAATATATGTACTTAGTGTTAAAATAATAATTTGTTTTTATCTAAATCTACTGCATAGGTTTTTTGTATGCTTTACTATGTATTTTGATTAATACATCATTTGATAATGACGGATGTTACAATTGATCTCTTTAGTACCTTGGAAGGGAACATTCTGTTAAAACAAATTTGATTTCTTCAAAGTTTTACTTTTATTTGACTATATTAATATGTAACTCTGAATCTAGTCCTGTTAGACCTCTACATTACTTTGATTTGATAATTTGTCAATACTTTGACTTTTCATATTTTTACTTTAATAAATATTTATTTAAAAATTATTTATTCATAATTTCTTTTGTAATATGTGGTCATTCTAACATGCTTTAATAGAGATAAAATAAAAATCTTCTAAATCGTCTCAACAAGCACTATCTAACTAAATATTTTTTTATTGTTTTAAATAGTTTTTTCATAGTTTTGACTCATTTTATGAGACATAAGAATTTGTACCAAATTTGATGAATGATGATACCACACATGATCTCCATAGTGCCTTAGAATAGGCTTCTCCCACACAAGTTATCTCATTTCTTCAAACTTCTTACTTAGAGTTTTTTGTATTATTATCAAACTCAAAATCTCCTTTCATGTGACCTTTATAAAGTATGTATTTTCTATATTATATTCATTTAATTATCTTATTATATATTTAAAATATATTTACATAAAATTAAAACAAATTTTTAATTTTATTTATGCTTAGATAATTTTATAATTCATTGAAATTTCAAAGATGGTTCCATTGAGATGAATCAAATCTTGTTGGAGGCATCTCAATGTACTCCACATAATCAAATACTAGATTTTTATATCTTAAAATATTTTAGTTTTTTAGCATTATATGACATTTTATAAGATATTTTGATTTATGTTTTATTTCATGATTGAGGACACCAAAATATGTATGCTTAGTATTTTAGAATGAAATTTTTGTATAACATTTATCATATTTCTAAAGGTTTTGTTTGATTTTGAGTGATGCATACGCGAAACAATCTCCTAGGCCAAAAAGATATTGTCTGAGATGGATCTTCCTGGAACAAACGCTCCTTGTTCCCTAGAGATGATACCAGGTATGACCAACTTAAGTCTCTCCACCAGAACTCTCGCGATAACTTTGTATATAACATTGCATAGGCTTATGGGCCGGTAGTGTTCCGCCTTGTTCGCATTTTGCATTTTGGGAATTAACACCACCAGTGTATCCTTCCAGCTCACAGTCATCCGTCTCTCATCAAAGAAAAAATGTGCACCCCACAGAATATCCTTCTGAGTTGTGGACCAATAACCCTTCACAAATTCAGACGTTACTCCATCGATGCCAGGTGACTTGTTCTGCATGGCCTTAATATCATATATTATCTCCGCATCCGTCACCATCTGCTCCAGCATGTTTGCCTGTTCACTGCTAAGACAAGCCCACAAGCCCTAGCACACCTCCTGATGCGCACAGGTTGCATCACACCACTTTGCCTCAAAATAGGATATCAAGATGGAGCCAATGTCATCAGCCGAGGTTGCATCCCGACCCCTCTTATCCCTCATATGGGCAATGAAATTCCTCCGTATGCACACAGTAGCAGCAGCTTGAAAGAATTTGGTGTTTTGGTCCCCCAATCATGCCCAGTGTGCCTTCGCCCATTGCCACCACCACCTCTCTTCAAATGCACCGCTGCGGTGAAATTCCGTGATTAGCCGGCTGAGGAGCGCATGCTCCGTGTCATCCAACACCACTTGCGATTCTTTTAACTGCAAGCTATTAATACTCTCCTCCATCTCCACATTCTTTCTTATTACATTGCTCAAGGTGTTCTTGCTCCAGCAGTGTAGAGCCACCAACACTTTTTTAAATTTGGTTGATAGCTCATCTATACTATCTCCAAGGGCACGTCTTCCCCAAACACTATGGACCATGCCCCTGGTTTGAGGGATGTCAAGCAAGGCTTTTTCAAATTGAGTTTTGGCTCCCACACGAGGTCTTTGGCTCCCACTTAGGTGAATAAGGAGTGGGCAATGGTCAGAGCCCGCCCTAAGAAGGTGAGTAACCATGCAAGTTGGCAATAGTTGGAGCCCCTGAGTGTTCATATACGCTCTGTCCAGTCTTTCGTAGATCCTCGTGCCCCCCTCATTGTCGTTGCACCAAGTAAAGTTGTTCCCTGCGTACTTAAGATTAACCAGGTGCAGCTCCTGAGTGACGTCAAAAAACTCCTGGTAAGCTTTACCGAAGATGAACTTCCTGCCCACTCTTTTCTCATTTTGCGACAAGATGATGTCGAAATCACCTGTAACCATCAATGGGCCGCCTCTGTCATTAACTTCTCTAAGTGCTCCCCACATCTCAGCCCAACTATATGTCTCTTTTGGGTCGTAGACCGCGCAAGAAATGATCTTCCTGCCTATTCACAAAGTGACTTCAAAAGCGACAACATGCCTTATCGACCCCAGTAGATTGACAGTTAGCCCATTGCGTCACAGGAGAATGATGGCACCTGACTTCCCCTCTTATGGTTGAACAACATAATTCCACTCCCTACCCAGTAACCAGTCTGCGTCCTTCTTGGTAAACGTTGGAACTCCCTTCTCCACGAGGGCAACGACGTCCACAGCCCTTTTTTGATGAAGCATTGTAGATATGTTCTGGAGTTTTTATTCTGAACCCCACAGATATTCCATACCGCAAGCTTTAACATTTGGAAATAGCAACCTGAGAAAAAAAAAACTTAGTCAACTACTCCATAATCCTTCTTGGGACTCCAGAAGAGGCACTCTATAGGAGCATGCACAATTCATGCACGTGCACAATGGAACATTAAGCAACGAGTCAATCAGGTTAGTATAAGGGCCAAACACTCCTTTGAATACAGCTCTGCTCCAGACCCCACATATGCCACGTGTATGAAAAAGATCCCAAGCAGCATTAGCCACCTTCTCGCAACCAGACGTACCACCACAGTCATAGTGAGCATGTATGCTCCACCCACAAAGCCCCACGCCTATCGCATCCGCATAATGGGTCCTCCCACCATTATTTAATCCCCCGATGCTAAAAGCACTACACCCCACGACGTGCTGAGTGAACACAGTTCTGTCAAAGGTTGTCATTCTCATTATCATGGCCAAGTTCATCTAACACCATAGGCTTCTTACATTTGTGATCGATTTCCTACTACCTCATCATCAAAGCCTTTTGTTCATCGGCCTTTGGGTTTAGCAGGGCTTGTGTAGTTTCCACCTGTCGCCTGTCATTAGAGTATCTCCGTTTACTTGCAAGCTTTCTTCCCTTTGTTGTTGATAAGCTTCTCCTCCTGCCATAGTACCCCAATCTTTCACTCCTCTGTGCATGACCCCTCATCCCCATACTTGAGAATTGTCCCATTCTAGTGGCCCCTTCATTTTTCTGCAGAGCATCCTGGGGATGCCGTTGCTGTTGCTTCACAAGCATCCACTGCCCCAATCCTTCAGGCTTCTCTCATTGATCTTTGCTGAGTCAACGGCGAAGGATCATCCCTGAGCCCAAGCATCTCGGGAGCTAGAGGCCCGTTACCGTCCGGAGTAGGCGCATTGAATGCATTCGCCATAGCCTGAGCAAGCAGCTCACTAGTGTAAGTCCCAGGCGCACTGCCTCCATTTTCTTCATGTTCCACGTCCATCGTGGGTACTACATTGGAGATCAACCCCTCTCCAGCCTGCTACGTAGTAATAACATCCCTTGTTCCTGTTGCTATACAATGCTCCTTCAAATGTCGTACATGTCCACAACGGAAGCAGCCACGCATCAAGCCGTCATATTCAAAAGTTTGATGTGTTAGCCACATCTCCCCGTTCAACCAAATCCCTGGCTTCAATGGTTGCGATAGATCCATCTTGATCCAAACTCTCGGATATGAGGACCTCTGCATATCAGCCGTCCACTCGTCAACTAAAATCGGATCCCTAATTGATTTTGCGATTCTTAAGATATTGTATATATCCCAGTATATTAAGGGTAACCCAGGGATCCCTACCCATACTAGGGCTCGCATTGCAACCTTTTGCTAAGGGGCCAAACTCAGCAGTCCATAGGTCCAGTCCCATAGCAAGACAGGCTACCTACCATGGCCCCCGGGCCACACTTCATTCCTATCTTTGATGGAGCTGAAGTGAAGACAGAAGCATCCCTCCGTCAAGTCCATTATTCGAAAATTTTTGAAATGGCCCCAACGGTTGTGTAGTACATGCGCAATGACGGAGAAAGGAAGCGAGTCACCGTAGACCCATCCAACCATGTCAAATTGCTTTCTTTGATTTTGTTATGTTATTATGTGGCTTTAAATATCCTCACATCTAAACTTTACAAGTAATTCAAAACATGGTCTAGTAGAGAAAAAGCACATGACATTGCACTCATTTAGGCTAGTTTCACAAAATTAAAAAATTTATTATTATATTTTTTAAATATTTTATTACAAAAATTATCATACACTTCATTAGATAGTTTGACATGTATATAATTAAATTATCAAGGATGTCACACCTGATCTCTAAAATATTTTAGAATACAACTTTCACATATATTTTATCATATTTCTTCAAACGTTTTGGTTCCAATTTTATTATTACAATGTAGTTCTAAGTCACCTTATTTGTGACCCTTATATCTCATGCATTTCTTTATATTACATTGCTTTTCAATTATCTCATTTCAACTTTTACATATATTTTCTTACATTTTTAAAAATAATTTGATATTTTTTATTTTTATTTACTTTTGTAATTAAAATTAATTTTTGACATGGTTTGATTAAGAAAAATAATTGTCATTGGACATGTATTGAAGAGCTTCATCAAGTGAAATATTTGTTTTTATATTTTAAAATATTTTATTTTTGAATTTTTTTTAACGAACTTCTCTATATATTTTTATTCATTCTTGATTTTGTTGATGAAATTGTTACAATAGTCAACAAATGCAACTTTCATAAAATGTTTATGTTATTTCATCAAAAGGTTCACAATTATTTTGATAAATTGTTATGTAAGCAAAATTTTCCTCTCTCATCATCATTACATCGCAATAGTTTTGTTATATTTCCTTGCTTGAAGTTATGTCCCTTATGATATTTGTAAATATTTTATTAATTTTTAAAAAACAATTATTACCACATATACTTATTTACTTATGTAATTTATAGTAATTCTAAAGGAAGTATGATCGAGACAAAACAAGTGTCATTACACACATCTCAGCAAGCTCTATCTACTAAAATATTAATATAATTTTTTTAGAGGAGATTTATAGTTAAGAAGAAGTATATTCAAATCTAAGTGAAACTTTTGAACAAATTCAATGCATTGCACTAGGCTTGACCTATTTTATCTTAATTATTCATTTTTTTTAAAATTTTTAAACATTAATTTTCTGATGTTTTTGCATTCTGTATAAGGTATTTTGAGTCATATTAGATTTTAAAATTGAGAGAGTTACACTCATTCGATTTAATATCTTAAAATGCACTTTAATGTGTAATTTATCTCATTTTTGTTAAACTACCACATTAGTTTCGATATATTTTTTTTGTTAAATTTATCAAATTTAAGTTTTAAATTATATTTACATAATACTAAAAAATAATTTTGAATTATTTTTGCACATTTTCTTTTTTTACTTATGTTGGAGGCAAAACAAACATTGATGGAAATGCCTTTATGTACGTTATCCAATTAAATAATTTTTTTAATGTTGAAATAATTTCTATTTTTTCGAATTTTGTTTTTTTTTTAATGAGGCACTTTAATTCTTACCCTATTTAATGATCAAACAACTTACAATCAATCCTTTTATTATCAATGAAAAAAATTTTCCATTGAACATTATTTAATTTCTTATAATTTTTTTGCTTTGGTTTAGTAGCATTACTGTGTTGTAATAATCGTCCTCTCATGTGTCCATGACACAACTTTTGTTGGTTAAGTTATGTTGTTTTAAACTTTCACATTTTTATTTTAATTTATATTTACTTAATAATGAAAACGATAATTTAATATTATTTATGGTTAATTAATTTTGTAATACTTTGTAATTCTATACAAGATCAAAATGACAAAAGATGAATCTCTTTATACACTTCTCGATGAATTCTATCTTATTAAATATTTATTTTTATATTTTTAAATATTTTATTTTCTTATATTTTGCCACACATTTTGAGCCATTTTAACTAGCATCTAAATTGACTGTTGAGGATGTTACACCCGGTTTCCTTAATGCCTTGGAATGTAGCATTGTTACACAATTTATTGTAGTTTCTAAACATTTTCACTTTTCATTTGGTTATATTACTATGTAACTTGAAATACCTACTCATGTCATATTTGTATTATTTTTATTTAGTTATATTTCATTCATTCATTCCATAAAATTTAAGCTTTAATTTGTTTTTCTTAACATTAAAACATAAATTAATATTATTTATGCTTACTTCAGTAATTTAAAATATGTAACTTTCAATAATTCTAATCGAAATCTTACTAAAATGAGATAAATATCACAAGCTCTATCTAATAAAATATTAAATTTTGTATTAAAATTTTTTATTTTCTTGTGTTTTTAACACCATTTATGAGATATTTTGGAATCATACATTATTTGATAATTAAGGATGTTACAATTGATCTCCTTCATATATTCGAATGCAACTTTGTTTAAAATTTATCTCATTTCTTCAAATTTTTTACTTTTATTTTGTTACATTACTATTTAACTCTAAATCTCAAATTGTGTTAGCTTCATGAAACTTTGATTTGCTTCTATCACATTACTACAATTTATATAATTTTAAATTTAATAAATATTTACTTATCATTAAAATATTAAATAATTTGTTATTTATATTTATTTACATTGATAATTCATAATGATTTTAAATGAGATATGAGATGACGAAATAAATTTCATTAGACTCATTTGGATAATCAGCATCACAATAAATATTCCTTTTGTATTAATAAATATTTTAATTTCTATTATTTTTTCATTCTTTAAGAGCTACTCATTTCATTACTTATTTAATGAACATGGATACTACGTTAAATCTCCTTAATTTCTTGGAATTCTAATTTCTCAAATGTTTGTGTTATTTCATCATTTTGTTTTGTTTTCGTTTGGTTTTGTTTCTATGAAATTCTACTTCTTCTCCTGTATGACATTTAAATAACTTCTTCTTTGTTATTAAATGTTATTCTAATTTATCCCATTTAATATTTAATATCTATTTCTTAAAATTAAAATAATTATTTACTATGATTTATGTTTAATTTCTTTAGTTTTTCATAATAATTCAAACCAACTTCTATTAGAGATGAAGAAAATACAATCAAACATTAATCAATGAGATCTATCAAATAAAATATTCAGTTTTTATATTTTTAAATATTATATTTCCTACGTTGTTAGCATGCTTTACAATTATTTTTTATTTTTATTTTATTTTGTGGTTGAGGACTCTACTCTATAACACATTAGTATTTTGGAACACAACTTTTACATTCAATTAAAATCTTTTTTTTCAATTTTTTAAAATTTGATTTGATTGTATTCCTTATTAACTCTAAAACTCCTATTATGTGACCTTTTACAATACTTTTATTTTGCCATATTATATAGCTTCAATGTATCTCATTATAACTATAGTATTTATTTTCTTAATATTTAAAAGTAATCTATTTTTATTTATCCAAATTTACTTTTGTTTCAAAAATTAAGTCTAAATAAGATCTGATCGAAATAAGATATACATTGCTTGATTCAACTCGAAGGTGCCTTTTCCTCAAAAGAATCTTTGTTATATTTGTTTACCATTTGCTTTCTAAAGTTTTAAAATTCTTTTTTAGATATTCTTATTTGTACGTAATTTAATGACTGAGGATATTACACTCTACTATCTTAGTATATTGGAACGCAACATTGTCAAAGTTTACGATAATATTTTAATTATTTCTTTTTGATCTTGTTATACTACTATGAACCTCTAACTTTTTTGTCATGTGACTTTTAAGTCATTACGATTTTATTAAATTGCATTTTTAAAATTTATCTCATTTAAGCTTCAATATATATTTTCTTAGCTTTAAAATATAAATTTATTATTTTTTATGCTTATTAAATTTAGTAATTAGTACTGGTTACAAACATGCCTCGATAGAGATAAAATAATCATCATTGAGCACATCTCAATATGCTTTATTCAATTAAAAGTTTGTTTGATATTTTTAAACAATTGACACATTTTGTGATATATTTTGATTCTTATCTTATTTCATGATTGAGCATGTTGCACTTTATCGACTTAATATCTTGAATGCAAATTCTCCATATAACTATCTCATTTTGAACATGTTTTTTTATTTAGATGTATTAAAATGTAACTATCAATGCCCTCTATTTGATGTTTATATAATTTATATTTGGTTACATTACAATAGTTCAATTTATCTATTTTTAAATTTAGCATATATTTTCTTTATATATAAATTGCAATTTTTAGGCTTTTTTGCATTCATAATTCATTATATTTTGAAATAAGGTAAAATAGAGATGCAACAAATTTTGTTGGTCTCATGTTAATGAACTGTATTATTTATATAATAATTTTTATATTTTAAAAAAATCTAAGTTTTCTCCATTTTTAAAAGTTATTTTAATTCATGATAGATTTTATGATTTACATTGTTACAAATGGCCTATTTATAGTCATCGAATACAAAGTTTTCATGTAATTAGTCCCATTTATTCAAATTTTTTATTTTATTATATTACTATGTTACTCAAAATCCCTTCTTGTATGAATATCACATTAGCCATACATAGTTATATTATATTGTATCAATTTATCTCTTTCCATTTTTGACACATGTTTTAAAAAATAAAAAAAAATTATTTTTATCTATTATAATTTTCTTTAGTTATTTGTTGTAATACTAAACAAGTCATGATCAAGACAAAATAAACATTGTTAGACTTGCTTAGACTTGGTTTGTCAAAATAAATCTCATTAGAATCTTCTTATTCAACTTTCTTTATCCATGTATCTCATTTATTAAAATTATGTTCTTTGATTTGATTAAATTATTTTCAAATCTTTGTTCTACTCTTTTGTGACATTTAGATCACTTTGATTTAGATATATTACATTTCTTTAATATATCAAATCTCAACTTTAATATATATTTACTTCATATAAAGAAAACAATTGTTATTATTTATTTAAATTCTAAGACATTTAAAACGAGATATCATTAAGATAAAATAAGCTTTATTGGACAAACCTAAATAAGCTCTATCATATTGAATATTCATCTTTATGACTTTAAAAATATTTTTATAGCTTTTTCATGTTTTATGAGATATTTTAACACATACCTTATCTGACAATTTTGGATGTTGCACTAAATTTTCTTAATATATTGGAATGCAACATTCTCATAGGATTTTTGTCATTGCTTAAAGTTTCTCTTTCATTTAGTTAAACTTTTATGAAAGTCTAATTCTCTTCTATTATGACCTTTACGTTGTTATGATTTATTGTATTACTTTTCTTCAATTTATCTTTCTATAGGTTAAGCGTATTTCATTTAATTTTAAGATAATAATTTATTATTATTTGTGCTTGTTTCTTCTTATAAGTCATAGTAATTCCAAACGAGAACTTAAGCAAATGAAGAAAATTTAGTTAAACTAGTCTCCCTATGTTCTACCAAATTAAAATTAATTTTTAATATTTTTTAATTAATTTATTTTCTAGTTTGTTTGAAATATTTTACACGATATTTTCATTCATGCTTGATTGAACGATTAAGGATTTTACAATTGTTCAACTTAATAATTATAAATATAATATTTTCATGTAATTTGTTTCATTTTTAAGAAAGTTTCTGTTTGATTCAGTTGAAAATAAAAAATTAAGAATTAATTAAATAGAGCTCCGCAGGACAAGTCCAATCACATATATTGTATTAAATCACACCATTTTTTTAATAATTATAAATTATCAAAGTAAATAAGGTTTAAAAATGAAAAATTATTATTTTTATATTAAGTCAATTTATATTAAGGTTTAGATGAAACAAATTGTTGCAATATAATATATTAAAATTAAAGCAATATATATGACACTCAAAACGATATTCATGGTTACATAGGAATATGACAAAATCAAAGAAAAAACATTTAAAATATAAGATAAATTGTGTGGGATACTTACATTCCAAGATATTAAGGAGATTAATTATAACAACTTAAAGTGTAAAATTAGGTATGAATAAAAATATCTTGTAAAGTTTGCCAAATTTTTTGAGCATATAATATTTAAAAAGGTATAAATAAAAATATTTTATTTTATAGAGCTTATTGAGATTAGAGTAATGACATTTGTTTTTTTCTCCATTAGTACTCACCTAGAATTACTACAAACAACAAAATAAATTATATTTAAATTATTATTTTTAATAATATATATAGTAATATATTAAACTAAAGAAGAGATAAATTAAGGGAATGCCATATAATAAAAGCAATTTGATGTAAAAGTTGCATGGGAGATTAATTAGCTTTTCATAATGAAATGACAAAATCAAGGCAAAACTTTTGAATAAATATGATTAATATTATGGCAATGTTATATTCCAAGGTACCTATGTGATGGTGTGTAACATCATTGATCATTAGATCTTATCCAAGTCAAATTGTCTCATCAAACAAGCCAAATCTCTCATAAATAAATTATTTAGGAAAATAAAAATGATTATTAAATAGTACTATGTTCTCAAAGTGAGTGTAATGTTGTCTGTTTTGTCTCAATGGAACTTCATTTGGAATTACCCTGAATTACAAAGATAAATAAAAAAAATTAGAAATTATTATTTTAGTATTAAGTAGATATGTATTATGGTAGGAAACACAAATTAAAATAATATAATTCAACAAAATAAAAATGATACAAAGGTCACATTAAAGGAGGTTTATAGGCACGAAGTAATATATCTAAGTCAAAATGGAACATTTAAAGAAAAGAGAACTTATATTTGAAAGTAACAATACAAAATAATTAGAACTTCATGTTTGAAATTCTAGGCCATCAAATCTTGTGTGATTCAAAATGTCCCTTAAATAATGTAAAAATCAAAGAAAGTAAAATATTTTAAAAAATATTAAAATAATAGTTAATTTGCTGAGCTAGTTGTGATGACTCCAAAGATGATTGTTTCATCTTGGTCTGATCTCCTTCTCAATTACAATGAAGTTTGAAAACAAATATGAATAAGTAATTATAAATTATAATTTTAATATTTTGTAAACATATATTTAAAAAGAAATGAAATAAACTATCGTAAAGTCATATATCCAAATTCAAGCAAGATAAAAGTCACATGAAATAAGATTTAAAGCTTCATAGCCATGTAACCAAATGAACCTAAAACAATTGAAGAATTGTGACAAATTGGTTGTGAAAGTTGCACTCCAATATACTAGTCAGATTGAGTGCAACTTCCTCGTTCGCAAACTCAAACCAATGTAAAGGACCTATAATAAGTGATTTACAGTTACAAGGCAATACAACTTAGTTAAAATAAATTAAATTTAAAGAAATAATATATATACTATATAAGAAAATATTATTTCAAAATACTAACAAGATTATGTGTGACATCCTTAATGAAGACATCAATCACAAGTCAAAATGGCTCATAAAGCATAATAAAACACAAGAAAATGAAAATATTTAAAAATAAAAAAATGGGTATTTAATTGGATAGAGCACATCACAATGAGTTAATAATGTGTACTTCATCCTTAGCAAATATCACTTTTAATTACATCAAAGGACTAAACTAAAAAAAATAAAAAAATAAGAAATTATTATTTTACTTTAAACTAAATATATATTGAAGTTCACATAACATAAATTCAAGTATCATCATAAAATCATGTCAAAGCATTATAAAGGTCAAATGAGAGAAGCTGAAGAATTACATAGTAATCAACGAAAAAAGAAAAAATTTGAGGAAATGAGAAAATTTTTTGGGATTGTTTTATTTCAAGGTACTTAGGAAATTGAGTGTAACATTCTATATCATCAAATAATTTTTGAATAGATATATGTTTTATATTGTTCATAAAATAGAGAAATTAAAATATTTATATACAAAAATCTAAATATTTAATTAGATGGAGGTAATCAAAGAGTCAACAAACCTTTTCTCTTCTTAATCAAAAATCATTTAGAATTTCTATCAATTCCAAAATAAATAAGAACAAATAGTATTCATTTATAATTTTAAAATAGAAATAAGACAAATAAAAAAAACACAACTAAATCAAACTTATGTACAAGTTACAGAAGAGGGCAATAATTGTTTTATAGTAACAAAACCAATTCAAAAAAGGTTAAGAAATGAGATAAATTTCAAATTAAACATGTGTTAAAAGAAATTAAGGAGATCTAGTATAACGTCATCGATCGTAAAATCAGGTATGAAATGAAATCTCTAATGAATCATGCCAATGACTATGAAACACACACACACACACATATATATATAACAAATTAGCAAATTAGAAAATTAGTAATGACATTGTTTTTGTCTCGATCTAACCATTATTGGAATAATAACAAATTAGCAAATTTATTAAGAAACCATTATAATAACTTTTTTTAATTTTAATTAAATTTGTATTAATTTAAAAATTAGATTAATTGAGATAATATAATATAACAAAATAAAAGTAATTTTATGGTAAGATGATTAGAGATTTAGAGTTAATATGTAATTTAACTAAATTAGTATAAAACAATTTGACAAACAAAATATTTTTTTTGAATTATTGTGTTAAAAAATACTAAAGAGATCAAGTGCATCTTTCTCGATTGTTAAATTTAGTATGAATTATAATGTCTCATAAATCATACAAATTATTAAAAAATATTTCAAAATATAAATATATATAGTTAGTTGAATAGTGATCATAAAAATGAGTATAACAACATATATTTCGTCTCGATTTGACAACATTTTTATTTACTATAAATTGCCAAAGAAAATATGACAAATAAAATACTTAAAATAATAACAAAGAATATTTAATTAGACAAAGCTTATTAGGACTAATCAAATGGTGTTTATTTTGTCTAGATCATACTTCATTCAGAGTTAATGTGCATTACTAAAATAAATAAGTATGAAGAGTAAAAATGATTTTTTTAATTTTAAGTAAACATATATTAAAATTATATGAGATAAATTGATGTACTTAACCAATAATAAAATCTAGGAAAAATATATATCAATAGAGAAGAGATTTAAAGTTAAGTAGTAATTTAGCCAAAAGCAAAAAATTTTAAAATAATAAGATAAATTTCGTGTTAAATAATTACTTACACAAACTTTGTTCATACAAGTCCAAAAACATTTTTCTTATCTCGATTGAACCTTTTTAGGTGCACTAAAAATTACTAAAATAATAAACAGAAAAAATAATAAAATACTCTTTTGAATATTAACTAAATAAATAAATTAAAGTTTTGTGAGAAAAAATAAAGTAATTTGATTTAACCAAATCACAGAAAACATTTTTTGAGAAACAAGATAAATTGCATAAAAACTTTTAGTTCAAAGATATTAAGGAGATAAAATGTAACATTTTCAATTGGCAAATTTAGTATGAATTGAAATGTCTTTTACAGCATTCTAAAACCATAAAAAATAAAAAATTGGGAAACATAAAAATGAATTTTGTACTAGGCAAAACTCATTCAGAGATGAGACAATTAATGCTCCCTTTGTATAAATTTTTCCTTGTTTAGAAATATTGTAAATGGCCAAAGTAAATAAAACTAGATAATTATAAACTATTTCTATATAATAAGTAAATTTATTTTAGAACTAAAATGAGATAAATTGAATCAATGTAGTATAGGCAAGTCAAGAACTTCTAAAGGTCACAATATAATAGGTTTAAAGTTACATAAAAATATAACAAAACAAAAAAAAATTTAGAAATGATATAAATTTTTCAAGAAAGTTGCATTCATTGACACTAGGGAGATTGAGGCTAACAGCCTTTTTCGTAAAATTTGCAATGCATAGAAAAGTTAGTAAAGTGCAAAAATATCAAAAAAAATTTAAAAGACAAAAATGAATATTTACTCTTATAATGCATATTGTATGGATTCTAATGACATTTACTTCATCTCAACATGGCCTCATTTCTGATTAATTACAATTAATTACAAAATTAAATAATCACAAAATATGGTAAGTTATTACTTTAGTTTTAGAAAAATATATATTAAGGTTGAAATGACGTAAATTAAAAGAATGTAATATCTAAAAGCAATGCCACATGATGTTCAAGCTTGAAATGATTTAGAGTTTCATAGTAATATAAATAAATTAATGCTTAAATTTAGAAGAAATTCAAAAAATTAAGTTTAAGATAGTGTATTTTAGAGACACTATATAGATTGACTATAACATTCTCTATCATCAAATTTGGTTAAGAAAGTATAATAAATCATATAATAAACAATAGAATAAAACAACTGAAGATGTAAAAATATTTCCCTAATTTTATAAAACTACTCAAGATGAGTCCAACAACTTTTATTTCATCTCAATCAAGCCTCATTTGGAAATTTTATATATGAAAGTTTAAATGAGATAAATGTTATGCTCATATTACATTCTATAATAATGAAGAGATCAAGTGCAACATCCTTCACCAAATAATTAAGTACAAATCCAAACAGCAAATAATGCATAACAAAACCATTGAAGAATAAATATTTAGAAAAACAATTAATAATTAATTAGATTATGCTCATGTACATTGGTTGAACATTCTAATATCATTAGGAGATCAACTTTTACATCATAAAAATTCAAACTATGAATAAAATAACTTTGCAATTTTTGTAATGACCTTGGAATATAAAATATTAAAAATTATATAAAGTGTTTTTAATCGATATAGTTCGGTAATACAAGTCAATGACATTTCTCTTATTTTAATAGAACCACATTTGGATTACTACAAATTGCAATAATAACAATAAGAAATAATAAATATTTTTTTTGTAAATACATATTAAAGTTAAAATGTGATAAATGATATAAAGAAGTTGCATTCCATGATATTGAGGAGATTAATTACAAAATCATTAATCATCAAATTAAGTTTGATACAAATGTTTAGTAAAACATAATAAATTAATTTAATATAAAATATAAAAAAAAAAAATTAATTTGATAGATCATGTATAGGCTTGTCAATTGATTTTGTTTCATTCAGGTATAGCCTCATAGGAAGTTGCAATGAACTATACAAGTTAACAACTTTCTATAATAATTAATTATTATTTTAATGCTAAATAAATATATATTAAATAAAAACTATGATAATTTCTATGAAAAAGTTATATTACAAGATATTAAGGAGGTCAATTGCAACATCCTCGATCATCAAAATTAGGAATTGATGAAAAATTGTTCAAAGGAATAAAAAAATATTTACTAGAAAATATATAAAACATCAAAATTAATATTTAATAAAATAGACTTATCAAAAGGAGTCAATGATATTTGTTTCACATCGATCAATCCACAAATGGAATTACTATGATTTACAAAATCATATAAGTATCAATAAAAAAATAATTATTTTAATAGAAAGTAAACATATAGTAAAACTTAATTGAGATTAATTAAAGCAATGTAATATAACTATGTCTATGCAATCTAAAGGTGAAACAATAGGAGAAATAGAGTTTATACTGTTTAAAATTTTAAAAAATGAGATAATTATATAGAAAAGTTGCAATAAAAAATACTAATAAAAATATCTTTAACATCATCAATGATCCAATCAATTATTAATAACAAAAAATCATAAAACATTGCAAAACAAATGAAAATAAGGATTTAAAAGCAAAAATGCAAATTTAGTAGGAAAATATTTGTTGAGAAGAATTTAACGAACTTTGTCATTCATACTGAATAGACCTCATTTTGAATTTCTATAAATTAACAAAATAAATTAGCATAAATTAAAAAGTTATTATTTTAATGATATATATATATATTAAATCTAAAATGAGAAAATTTGAATTATTGTAATTAATTTAGGGAAAATTTGAACTTCTGCTAAAGTTTAATTTACAGCATATGACACTAGTAAATAAATTATGAAGAAATATAAATAGATTGTATACACTAATTAGGGTTAGATTGTTTATGTAGTGTTTCAGAATAGTTCAAAGATTGGCATTCTATAATTGTTACATAGATTATTAAGTTAAGTAGGTGATAATAACTTAAGTAATAAGAAATCCTATAAAGTAATTTTTGGCACATCTATTTCACTCACATAAAATAGAGAATTTATGATAAATTCTATATGGAGTACTCCACATAAAAAAAATTAACTCAAACCTTAGATTATTTTTACGAAAATAAGAGTTTTTGAATGTGTGCATCTTCTTGACAATGATATGGGTATTCGTGGAAATGTGAATTTGTTTAGTAACTAGCTCTCTTAGTGAAAGGTGTATGACCATTATTAAAGTTCTTTCAATAGGGCTTTGTTTTTGGTTGTCTTAATAGAATGCCTCAACATTGATCCTTGCCTCTAATATGGGAACTTAGAATCTCCCCGACCACACTTGGTCAAACACAGTTCAATTAAAATACTAGAAGTTCATAAATAAAAGAGATTTTCATCAATTCATTTTCATCTTCCTTTTAACATGGTGAACATGCCTATTTGGAGACACCTTAAAGGTTCACAATAATAAGTGTGAGTAATGAAAACTTTTCATTAACAATAAGTAAATATATATAAAAAATAAAAAATGAAGAAAACTTAGTTAATGAAACATAACCAAATCAAAGCAATGTAATTGCCACATGAGAAGAGAAAAAAATCTTCGTAGCAATAAAACCAAACCTCGGTGAAACGTTTAGAGAAATGTGAAAAATTGTACAAAAACTTTGAAATACAAGATACTAAAAAAATCATGTGCAATACAAAAAATTCTCATAAATACAAAAAAAGAAATCCTAGAAAAAAAAATATTTATGAATATAAAAATCCGCATTTAACTAGATTGAGCAATTATATTTGAATTTAATGTCATATGTTTCGGTGAGATCGCACTACATGTGGAAGTACAATAAATTACCAACTTAAGCGAGCATAAATAAAAACATAATATTATTTTAGTGTTAAGTAATTATATGTAAATGAAAAGAGTTAAATTCAATTATTATAGTATAATCAAATCAAACTGATGCAAAGGTCACATGAGAAGTGATTTAGGGAAACACATTAACATAAATAATTCAAAGAAAAAAATCGAATTAGTAATATATATTCTTTGGGAAAGTTTTATTGTATGATACCAACATGATCTAGTATAATATTCTCTATCAACAAATCAAATAGAATTGAAATTTATCTTAAAGTGTATCAAATACCTTGAAAATATAATATTTTAAAACATAATAAATATATAACTAATAGAGCTCATTATGATTAGTCAAAAAATGATCTGTTTTCTCCATTAGACCTTAAGTAGAATTACTGGATATTACCCAAAAGAATTAGCTTGAAAATAAGTAATTTTTTTAATATGAAGTAAATATATATTAATGCTAAAATGAGATAAGTTCAATTAATGTAATATAACATATTCAAAGAATTTTTTAGAGTCACATAAATAGAGATTTAATATTAGTTTGTAAAATAATAAAACAAAAGAAAACAATTTCATGAAAATAGCGAAATTGTATGACAAAGTTGCATTCCAAGATAGAAAAACAATCAAGTGTATAATAAACAACTATCAAATTACTAAACAATCATAGTGCCTCATGAAGTACGATGAAGCCTAAAAAAGTGAGTATTTAAAAGTGTTAAAATTAATATTTAACTTAGTATATCTCATGGAGATGAGTCCAATGATTTTTTTCATCTCAATTAGACCTCATTTAGAGTTATTATGAATTACTAAATTCATAAAGCATAAAAAATAAAAAATAAATATTTTAATGATTAGTAAATAATTATTATGTCCAAATTTAGATATATTGAATCAATATGATATGTCAAAATCAAAGTGATGCAAGGCTCACATGACATGAGATTTTCAGTCACATAATAACAAAAATAATCAAGGTGAAAATTTTGATTAAATAAGGCAAAATTGTACAATAAAATGGCATACAAAGGTTAAAGGAGATATAATATGACATCCTTCATCATCTAATCATGTACAAAAAAATATGTATTAAAGCATGCCAAACAAACTAATAACAAATTTTTTAAAAATAAAAAATAAATACATATTAAGATAAAACACATTAAAACTAGTCTAATGATATTTGTTTCACCTCGATTAGACCTCATCAAATAATACTACAATTTTTTCAAAAAAAAAATGAGAATTAGTAATAATAAATCATTATTTTTATGTTAAGTAAATATATATTAAAGCTAGGATTCAATAAATTGAAATATTATAACATAACAAAGTCAATGAATTGTAAATGTCACATAAGAAGGTATTTATTGCTACATAGATAAAATAAGTTGTGTATCAAAATATCTCATAATGCTTGCCAAAAGATTAGAAAAGAAAATATTTAAAGATATAAAAATTAAATTTTATTAGATAGAGCACATTGGTGTCAGTAAAATAATGTTTTTTCATCTCAGTTGTAACTTTTGTTGAATTAATGGTAATTTTAAAAATAAATGATCATAAATACTTGTAAATTAATTTTTTAATATTAAGTAAAAGTAGTTTTTAAAGTAAATTAAAATATATTGTAGCAACAAAAAAAAACTAAATCAAGATGATATAAGGGTCAAAAGAAATGAGGTTTTTGTTTACATAGTAATACAACAAAAATGCAAGAAAGTTAAATCATTGATAAAATTTGTATAGGAAGTGCATTCCAAAATACTAATGATATTGAGTTTAATATTCTCGATCGTCAAAGTATGTTGGCAATAATGTCTTATTAAGTGAGCCAAAATAATTTCTTTCTTTTTAAATATTTAATTTTCAATGCATTTGATAGGCTTGATGAGATGTTTTTGTTCATACTAGATTTGATCATTGAGGATGTTATAGTCGATCTCCATTACTTCTTTGAATGAAACTTCTTTTTATAATTTATCTTGTTTATTCAAACTTTTCATTTTAATTTGGATTTGTCACTACATAATTGTTGATGTCCTTTTTTGTGAACATCACATCATTTTGATTTACTCATTTTAGGAATAATACATATTTACTTAATAAAAAATAATACTTTATTATTATTATTTATACTTATCTGCTTTGTGAATTCACAATAATTCAAAATGTAGCCTCATTAAGACAAAATAAACTTCTTGGACTCATCTTAATGACATGTGTTAAATTAAATATTATTTAGTATATTTTTGAATAATATATTTTCCAGGGTTTTGGTACCCTAGCTGGACAGTTTTATTCATACCTAAGTTCATAATCGAGGTTGTTACAATCAATCTCCTTAGTATCCTTGAATAAAACTTTCACACAACATTTACCTCTTTTATTTAAGTTTTTTTACTTTGATGTGATCATATTACTACTAAACTCTTCTTGTCCTCCATATTGACCTTCATTACTTTGATTGTATTGCTTCAGTTTATTTTAATGCATCCTTAACATATATTTACATAATATTAAAATAAACAATTATTATTTTTTTCTATAATTACTTCAATAGTTTACATTTAATCTGATAAGTTTTGATCAACATGAAATAATTATTATTAGAGAGGGCAAGAAATAATTACTATGTCCCTCAAAATCTTATCAATTTTATCTAATACATCCCTTTTGCTTGATTACATTGTAAAGATTCAATTAATCTAAATTGAGTTTTAGTATACTCTTACTTATTATTAAATAAGAATTTATTACTTTTTCAACTTATTTTAGTAATACATTGTAGTTATTAACGAGATCTAATTGATACAAAAAAAACATTGGTCTTATGTTAATGAGCTCTATTAGATAAAGTATCAATTTCCATGTTTTTTGAATATTTTATTTACTTTGGTTTTTGCATAATTTATGAGAAATTCCAAATTATACCTACTTTAATTACTAAGGATGTTATACTTGTTCGACTTAGCATCTTACAATAAAAAATTCTTGTTTAATTTATGTCATTTATTCAAAATTTTTACTTCAATATCTTATATTACCTCATAACTCCACATTTTGTCTTCTATTAACCTTACAATTCTTTGAAAAGGAGACATTATATTGCTTCATTTTCTCATATTTTAGCTTCAATATATATATACTAAATATTTTTGTTATTCAATGTAATTAAACAAAAAGACATTATTGGATGCATCTAGTCATTCTTTATTGAATTAAATATTAATTTTCAAATTTTAAATATTTTTTTTTTATTTTTTTTACATACTTTAAGAGAATTTTTTATTTGTACATATTTTAGATTTTGGTACTTTGAATTTCACATAAAATTTAGCTCATTTCTTAAACAATTTAACTCACATTTATTTCTATTACATGTAGCTATAAATCTCCTCTTGCGTAATCTATATATTACTTCTATTTGGAAAAAAACTTTTTTTAATATTACTTATTTTTATTTTTCTGTAATTCATAATAATTTTGAATGAGGCCTAGTCAAGTAGAAATAATCTTTATTAGTTTTTTCTCAACAAACTCCATCGAATAAAATATTCAATTTCACATTTTTAAAGTTTTATTTTATATGGTTTTTGCATTCTTTACCAATAATTTTGACATTAATCTCATTTAGTGTTTGACGGAGTTACAATCTATCTCCTTAGTTTCTCAACAAGCAACATTGCCCTATATATTATCTCATTAATTAAAATACTTCGCCATAATTATTTTGTATAACCACAATATGTGACCTTTATATGGTTATAATATATTCAATTTTCATCTTTTCAACTATAATTCATTTTTACTTAATGTTAAAATAATAATTTATTATTAACAATTCGAACATACTTTAATATTTTGCTATAATTGAAAATGTTCCATGAGCATGAAGAAACAAATGTCGTTGAACTCACGTCGTTAAGCTTTACCCAATTGACTATTCAATTTTTAATTTTTACATATTTTATTTTTTTATGGCTACGGCATGCATTGTGTCCTTTTAATTCTTTCCTAATTTATTAATGAATAATGCTACATTTGATCTCCATAGAATGTTGGAATATGACTTTCCCATAAAGCTTATCTCATATGTATGAATATTTTTGTTTTATTTGGTAATATTATTGTAAAATTTTGAATCTCCTAACATGTGAATTTTTCATCACTTTGCTTTTGTTAGGTTATATTTTTTTAATTTTTCTTTTCTAAGATTTAATATATATATATATATATATATATATATATATATATATATATATATATATATATATATATATATATATTTGTATATATATATGTGTTTTGTTAATTTTAAAATAGTTTTTTTCTTATGAGACAAACATCAATCGACTTATCTTAATAAGCTAAGTCCAATAAAATATTCAATTTTAATGTTTTATAAATTTTATCTTCTATTTCTTTAACAACTTAATTATACATTTTGATTACTACTAGTTTTTATGAATGATGTTACACCATATCTCCAAGGTATGTTGGAATGTGACTACAGAGTAATATTTAATATGTAGCTCTAAATATATTCTCTTGTGCCATTTATATCATTTCAATTTGGTTATATCATATTTCTTGTAATTATCTTATTTTAACTCTAATGTATATTTACTAAAAGTTAAGAAAGTAATTTTTTTATTATTATTTTTATTTAATTTTGTAATTTTCATAAATTTGAAATGTGGTTTGATCTAGATGAAACAAAAATCATTGGATTCATATTGACGAACCTTATCCGACTAAGGATCCATTTCTTTATTTTAAAAGGCATTTCTTTTTGCAAGACATTTTTTGATTCATGGAAAATTCAACAATCCAGGATGCTTTGCTCAAACAAATTTTTATCTTTGAATGAAACTTTCCAATGCAATTTATCTCATTTCTTAAAGTACTTCTAACTTTTGTTATTTTACTATGAAACATTAATTCTCCTCTTGTGTGATAGTTAAATATTTTTTATTTGGTAATATTATATTGCTTAAATTTATCATATTCTAAATGAGGTTCAATCAAGAGGAAACAAACATCATTGGATTACTATATTTCACTAAATTTACAATTATGTGAGCTTTTCCTAACCATGAATTTGTATTATTATATTTCTTGAATTCACCTCATTTCAATATCAACATTTACTTAATACAAAAATGATAATTTATTATTATTTATCATATTTAGTTTGGTAATTTTCAATAAATCTAAGTGACATCTATTTGACAAGAAAAAATGTCATCTGATAAACTCAACAAACTTTATCTAACAAAATATATTAATTTCCATATTTTTAAATATTTTTCTCAAAAATGTTAACACTTATTAGGTGAAATAATTATTTGCACCTAATTTAACAATGTTCTTAGTATCATTGAGTTCAACTTTAACACACACTTTGGGCCATTTGCTTGAAATTTTTACATTGATTTTATAATATATGTAACACCAAATTTCCTACCTTATGATGTTTGCATCACTTTGCTTTGGTTATCTTACGTTGTTTTGATTTATGTTACTTTAGTTTTAATCAAAATTTTCTTAATATTAAACAATATTTTATAATTATTAAATAGTTTTTAATAATATTACTCACATAACTTCTAAACGTGATCTAACCAGGACTAAATAAACATCTTTAGACTCATCTTCGTTTGCTGTTTCTAACAATATGCACTTTTTAATATTTATAAATAGTTTATTTTCTTTGTTTGGAAATATTTTATAAGATATTTTGATTCGTATTTGACTTGATGATTTTGAGTATTGTAGTAGATCCCCTTCGTATCCTGGAATGTAACATTCTAACATAACTTGTATTATTTTTCCAAACTTTTTGCATTGATTTAATTATATGATTTGGCAACTCTAAATCTCATTTTATTTTACTCCTACATATCATTAATTTTTTAATATTACATTGAATAATAATTTTTTGATATTTTAGAAATATTTAAATTTTTATTATTTTGCACATACTAGTTGACATTTTGACTTTTAACAGGTTTGATTTTTGAGAATGTTACAATTGATCATATTACTGTCTAAGAGTGCAAATTTCCTTTATGACTTATCTTATTTCCTTAATGTTTGCACTTTGATTTTGTTATATTACTATGTAATTTGAAATCTACATTTAGATATCTATTGGATAATATTTATTTTTTTACTATGCATTTATTCAATTTATCTTATTTTTATATTACTATGTACTTAAATAATATTTAGAAAAGAATTTAATATTTATAATTATTAATTTTAGTAATTCATATTAATTACAAAGATGCCAAATGGAAACAATAAAAAGGTCATTTGACTCATCTTTACAAGCACTATATAATTAAGTATTCTTTTTTTTTGATGTTCATATAATTAAGTATTCAATTCTATAATTTTAAAAAAGTAGTTTCTTTTCACGTGATTTGTGATAAATTTATTTCACCTTTACATTACTTCTATTTTCTTTTGTTATATTGGTGTAGCTTATCTCATTTACGCCTTAATATACATTAAAAAAATATTAAAATAATAATTTCTTTTATTCTTACATTTATTTAGTAATTTATGCTTTACATTTTTTTAATACTTTGTAAAAATTTAAAATGTGATTCCATCAATGCGAGGTTCAACTTAAATATTCATTTCTATGTTTTTAATTATTTTATTTTCTACTTCTTTGACATACTTATCGGATATTTTTATTTGTACCTAACTTTTACCTTGATTTGGTTCTACTACAGTTCTTGGATTTATCTCATTTTATTACAATTACTTAATACTAAAAAATAAAAATTTATTATTATTTATCTATATTTGCTTTAGTGATTCACTATAATTCTAAAAGAAATTTGATCGAGACAAACTAAATGTCATTGAACTCATCCTAAGGAACTCTATATAATTATATATTGAATTTGAAATATTTATTTATTTGTTTCTCTATGCCTTCGGCACACGTTATAAGCTTTTTTAATTCTTAACAAATTTGATTATAAGAAATGATTAGTTGATCTCCTTAGTACCGTGAAATAAAACCTTCCTATATAATTAAACATATTTCTTCAAAGATTTTTCTTTAGTTTAGTTATATTACAATGTATCTCTAAATCATTTATTGTGTACCCATTACATTTCCTTGGTATGCTTTTACTATGTTGCTATGTAAAACTTAATCTTCTCTTTTATAACATTTACCATTTCGCTAAGAGAATGAAGGACAACAACATCAATAATATGCATCTATTTGACATTGAAATATTAATTAACTATTATTTATTCTTATTTACTTTGATAGTTCACTGTAATTAAAAACTAGGATAGATTGTGATGAAGAAAACATTATTGGGCTTGGTTCAATGAGATGTATTCAAATAAGTATTAATTTCTATATTAGTTCTAAATTTGATTATCAAGGATGATGCACTAAATCTTCTTATTATCTTAAAATGCAAATTTCCGATATAATTGATGTTATTTCTTGCAATATTTCTCTCATTTGGATAAATTACCAAGTCGTTCTTAATATTATGTCATGTAACCATTACATTCCTTTGATTTGGTTATCTTAGATTACTTTGATTTATTTCATTTTAGCTTTGATATATATGTACTTAATATTAAAATAATAATTTATTTTTATCCATGTTTATTTCTTAGGTTCTTTGTATGCTTTTATTAGGTATTTTGATTGATATATTATTTGATGATTGGAGATGTTACAATTGATCTCTTTAGTACCTTGGAGGGGAAAATTCTCTTAAAATAAATTTTACTTCTTCGATGTTTTACTTCTAAGCCACAAAATTAATATGTAACTCTAAATCTAATCTCATTAGAACTTTACATCATTTTGATTTGATAATTTGTCATCACCTTGATTTATCTTATTTTATCACTAGTAAATATTTACTTAATAATTATTTAACAATCTTCACTTTTGTAATAAGTGGTCATTTTGACTTGGTTTGATAGAGAAAAAATAAACACCTTTTGACTCGTCTCAACATGCTCTATCTAATTAAATTTTTTTTTATCAACTTTCTAAGTAGTTTTTTTATTATTTTTGACTCATTTTACGAGACATTAAAATTTACCATAGGTGATATCCATAATGCCTTGGAATAAGCTTCTCCTATTTAATTTATATTATTTATTCAAACATCTGACTTTAAGTTCATTGTATTATTATCAACCTCTAAATCTCCCCTCATGTGACCTTTATAAAGCTTATATTTGTCATATTATATTACATTAATTATCTCATTCCATGTTTAGAATATATTTACTTAAAATTAATGTAAATATTTGTTATTATCTTTTCTTAGTCAATTTTATAATTCATATAAATTCAAAGGAAGGTTCCATTGAGATGAATCAAACATTGTTGGAGGCATCTCAATGTGCTCCATCCAATGAAATGTTAAATTTTTATATCTTATAAATTTTATGTTTAAGCATTATAGCATATCTTATAAGATATTTTTATTTATACTTTATTTGATGATCGAGATACCAACATGATTACCTAGCATCTTAGAATGCAACTTTTTTGTGCCATTTATCATATTTCTAAAAATTATTTTGTTCGATTTGGTTATATTGCTATTTACTTCTACATGTACTAGCCTTCAAAAGCTCTATTTAATAAAATTTTCATTTTATTTATTTTGGTATTTTTCTTTTTTGTGTTTTTCAATTATTTATCTATCATTGTGATTCATACATTAGTTTAGAATTGAATATATTACACTAGATCTCATTACAATATCGAAAATGTAACTTTCTTTTACAATTTATCCCATTCTTTCAGTTTTTTCTTTGATTTAGTTATAATATATCTGGATTATGATTATCTCTTTTTATCTTTAATATATATCTACTTAATATTAAAACATTAATTTATCATTATTTATCTTCTTTTCTTGGGTAGTTGTAGTTACTCCAACGAGGACTGAACAATAATACAGAAATCACGTCATCGAATGTGCTCTATCCCATTAGACATTTATTTTTTACTTTTTAAATAATTTTAGTTTTTTAATTTTTTTATTTTTATGAGACATTTTCATTTGTCCTAGTTTTAAGATCAAAGATGCTGCAATCAAACTGTTTAGTATCTTGGAATAAAGTTTCGCTTTGTTATTTTTCTAATTTCTTCAAAATTATATGCTTTAATAAGGTTATAATCCTACATAACTATCAGTTTATCTTATCTATTCTTATATTTCTTTAATTGTTTTTATTATATTGCTTAGTTTTATTACTATTTGTTCTAATTTACTATGAAAAGTTTCAATAATTCAAAATGACATCCAATCGAGATGAATGTTTAAATACTTTTTACAGTTTTTGCTTCTTTCTAAAAATGTTTGAAGTGTAATAGATTTAGTGTTCAAAGATGCTGAACTTGATCATCTTATAATCATGTAATGTAAATTTCTTACACAATCTATCGAATTTCTTAAATTTTTTTTTTGTTTGATTACATTACTGTGTGACACAAAATGTCCTCTCGTGTGTCCCTTAAATAAATTTTATTTAGTTATAATATAATGCTACAAGTTATTTTATTTTATCTTTAATAAATATTTGCTTTTTATTATAAAAAAGTTATGACAATTTATGCTCGTTAACATTTTTAATTAGTAGTAATTCCAAATAACGCTTGCTTAATATGGAAAAAATGTTTACAAGATATTTTACTTTGTATTAGATTTAACAATTGATAACGCTACATATAATCTCCTTAGTATCATGAAATGCTACATTATGGTATAACTTATCTCATTTCATCAAATTCATTCTTTGATTTCGATATATTACTATGTAACTCTAAATCCACTCATATGTGACCTTTACATCACTTTAATTTTGTTATATTATATTTCTTCAATTTATCGCATTTAATCTTTAATATATATTTACTTAAAATTTAAAAAATATTATATTATTATATATTATTAATTTTCCTTTATAACTTCTACAAATTCCGAACAAGGTTAGATCGAGATGAAATAATAGTTAATGAACTCTTCTCGATTTGCTCTATCTGACTAAATATTCTTTTACATATTTCTAAAAAATTATTTTCTTCACTTGTCTTACATGATATTTTGATTGTGCTTGATTTAATGATTAAAGACCTTACACTCGATTTGTTCATGCCACAAGCACTAAATCTCATCTCATATGACACTTACATTGCATTAATTTCTTTATATTATATTTTTTAATTTGTGTGATTTTAACTTAATTATATGTTTACCTTAATGTTAAAATAATAGCTTAACTTTATTAACATATTTTTACTTTGGTTATTAATAATAATTACAAACTAGTTCCATTTAAAATGAAATAAATGTGATTGGACTCAACTCAATGAGCTCTATCAAACTAAATATTTTTCTATTATTCTATTCTTTTCTCTAACTTTTCGTACACTTTATGAAACACTTTCATTCATGTCAAATTTTTTGATTGAGAAATTTACACACAATACTTGTAACACATTGGAAAAAAAACTTTGCTATATATAATTTATCTCTTTTCTTTAAATGTTTTTCTTATATTTGGTTATATTACAATGTATCTATAAATCCCCTCTATTGTCATATTTGCATTACTTTTATTAGCGTTATTTTATTACTTCAATTTATCATTTTCAACTATGACATATACATTATGTATTTTAAAATAACAATTTATTTGAATTTATGGTATTTATTTTCATAATTTATGGTAATTGAAAATAAACTCTATTGACATGAAATAAAAGATGAAGTCATCTTAATAAAAAATATCTAATTAAATATTTATTTCTATATTTCTTAAAAATATTTCCACATCTTTTAAATGCTTTACGAGGTATTACAATTTATAATCTAGTGATTGAGAATGCTGCACATAATCTCTTTAGTTTCATGAGCTAAACTTTTATTGTATAATTTATCTTATTTCAATAAATATTTTGATTTTATATGGATATGCTACCATATGGTTTAAAGTCTCATCTCACTTGAACTTTACATTACCTATATTTGATTATGTTTTATTGCTTCAATTTATGTTCTTACAACTTTATTATATATTTTGCCAATATTAAAAGAATAGTTCATTATTTTATATGAATATTGACATTAATAATTCATAATAAGTAAGAAAATTGCTTGATCAAGAAGGAACAATGTCTTTAAACAGGTCTGAGCCATCTCTATCAAATAAAAAATTTATTACAAAATTTTTGAATTCATTGTATTGCTTATTAACTGTAAAACACAAATTATGTGACCTTTGACAATACTTTTATTTTGCTATATTATATAGATTCAATGTATCTCATTCTAGCTATAGTATATATTTTCTTATTATTGAAAACTAATCAATTACTATTTATGCTAATGTTTTTTGTTTCTCACACATAGTCTAAATGAGGTCCAATCAAAATGGGAGAAACATTGTTGGATTCATCACGAACGTGACTTTTCATTTAAAAGAGTCATTATTATATTTTTCTATTATTTACTTTCTGAAGTTTTAAAATTCTTTGTAAGATATTGGCATTTTCATCTAATTTAATGGTTGAGGACATTACAATCTGTTAGCTTAGTATATTGGAATGCAACATCGTGGTACAATTTATGAGATTTTTTTATTGTTTCTTTTTTATCTGATTGTACTACTATGAACTTCTAATTTTCTTCTCGAGTGACTTTTATTTTACTATGATTTCATTATACCACATTTTTTAGATTTATCTCTTTTAAGTTTCAATATATAATATCTTAATTTCAAAATATAAATTTATTACTATTTATGCTTATTTACATTGGTAATTTGTAGTAACTATAAATGTGGTTCAATGGAGATGAAATAAATATCATTGAGCACATCGAAAGAAGCTTTATTCACACATCGAAAGTAACTTAATTTCACACATTTTGTTGTAAATTTTGGTTCGTAACTTATTTCATGATTGAGGATGTTTCACTTTATTTGCTTAATATCTTGAATGTTAGTTTCCCATATAATTTATCACATTACTTAACATGTTTTTTATTTAGCTAATTACAATGTAATTATTAATGTATTCCAGGTGACGTTTATATCATTTTTGTTTGGTTCATTACATTGTTTAAGTTTATCTATTTTAAACTTTAACATATATTTCCTTTATATATAAATTATAATTTTTTTAATTTATCCCTATTTATATTAAAATTTCATTGTATTTTGAAAAAAGGTTAAATGGAGATGAAACAAATGTTGTTGTGCTCATCTCAATGACCTATAACATTTAAATAATATTTTTTAAAATTTTTGAAAAATTAAAAGTTTTTCCATTTTTCATAAGATATTTTGATTCATGATAGATTTGATGAATGACAATGTCATGTATGTTCTCTTTAGAATCCTTGAATATAAATATTTTCATGCAATTAGTCTCATTTATTCAATTTTTTAATTAGTTTTTATGTTACTATGTCACTCAAAATCATTTCTTATCTGATTATTACATTACCCATATGTAGTTTTATTAAAATTTTTCAATTTACATCTTTCCCTTTTTATACAAGTTTTGAAAAATAAAAAAATTATTTGTTATTTATAATAATTTTCTTGACTTATTTGTTGTATTTCTAAAGAAGTCATGACCAAGACAAAATAAATATCATTAAAGTTGCTTAGACAAGCCTTCCCTATTTAAGTATTTGTTTTATTATTTTTAAAAATTTTTCTTTCTTAACATTTGACATGCTTTACATGATAATGACAAGCCTTCCCTATTTTTAAAAATTTTGCTTTCTTATCTTTGAGAAAAGTTTAATCTTGTCTATTGTGTTAAATGAGACCATATGAATTATTATAAATTATCATTGTAAATAAGCCTTAATAATGAAAACTTACTATTTTAATATTAATTAAATTTATATTAAGGTTCATAAGAAATTAATAGTTGTAATATGATATATCAAAATTAAGGCAATGTATATGATACTCAAGAGTATATTCATAGTTACATAGTAGTGTAACAAAATCAAAGGAAAAAGTTATAAATATTAGATAAATTATATGGGATAGTTACATTCAAAGATATTAAAGAGATTAATTATAACATCTTCAATTGTCAAATAAGGTATTAAACAAAATATCTAGTAAAGTTTGCCAAAATTCTAGAAAAGATAATATTTAAAAAATATAAATAAAGTTATTTGATTTCATAGTACTTATTGAGATAAGTCTAATAATGTTTTGTTTTGTCTCTATTAGGGATGGTTTAGAATTACTACAAGTAAAAATATTAATTATATCTAGTTAATAACAATTTATTATTTTACTAATACATAAAAAATATATTAAACTAAAGATGAGATAAATTAAAGGAATGTCATATAACAAAAGCATTGTGATGTAGAAGTTGCATGAGAGAATAATTAGCATTTCATAATAATAGATCAAAATCAAGGAAAAACCATTGAATAAAAAGACTAATAGTGTGGGAAAGCTATATTGCAAGGTAGTTATGTGATGTTGTGTAACCTCTTTAATTGTTAGGTGTTGCACAAATAAAAATGTCCCATCAAACGAGCCAAATCTATCAAAAATAAAATATATAGAAATATAAAAATGATTATTTAATTTTATAGAGGTCTCAAAGTGAGTTTAATCATGTTTGTTTTATCTCAATGGAACTTCTTTTGGAATTACCATGAATTACAAAGTTAAATAAACAAAAATAGTAATAAATTATTATTTTAATGTTAAGTAAACATATATTATGGTAGGAAAAAACAAATTAAATCAATATAATCTAACGAAATAATAATGATACAAAGGTCACATTACAGGAAATTTATAAGTGCAATACTTCTAAATCAAAGTGGAACATTTGAAGATATTAGATAACTTAAATCAGAAAGAAACATTCCAAGATTAATAGAACTTCATGTTTGAAATCCTAAATATCAAATCATGTGTGAATCAAAAAGTTTCATAAAGAATGTAAAAATCCAAGAAATTAAATAATTTAAAAATATTAAAATAATAGTTAATTATACTAGCTAGTCGTGATGAGTCCAAAGATTATTGTTTCATCTCGATATGATCTCCTTGTCAACTACATTGAATTTTCAAAATAAATAATAAAGTATAATTTTAATATTAAGTAAACTTATATTAAAGAAGAAAAGAGATAAACATCTGTAAAGCCATATATCTGTAAAGTCACAAGAAATGAGATATAAAGCTCGATAGCGATATAACAAAATAAACGCAAAAGATTTGAAGAATTGTTGTGAATTATATGTGAAAGTTACACTCCAATACACTAATGAGATTGAGTGCAACATCCTTGTTTGCAAACTCAAAGCGATGTAATGGACATATGATAGATTATTTAGAGTTACAATGCAATATAACTTAGTTAAAGTAAACTAAATTTAAAGAAATAATATATATATAAAAATACTAAAATGATCATGTGTAACATCCTTAATCAAAAAATCAATCTCAAATCAAAATGGATTATAAAGAAGACTAAATCACTAGAAAATGAAATATTTAAAAATAAAAAATTAGTATTTAGTTACATAGAGTTCATCATGATGAATTAATAATAATTTTTCATCTATATGAAGCATTATTTTTAATTACAATGAAGGTCCAAACTAAATAAAAAT
>JAIUJO010000130.1:242500-245000 GCA_023846275.1 Vanilla planifolia | reverse complement strand
CTCCTTTTTCTTCTTTATCTTCTACTTCTTCTTCTTCTTCATCTTCTACTACTTATTCTTTTTCTTTTTCTTCTTCTTCTTCTTCTTCTTCTTCTTCTTCTTCTTCTTCTACTACTTCTTCTTCTTCTTCATTTTCATTTTTTTCTTCTTCTTCAACTTCTTCTACTACTTCTTCCTCATCTTCATCATCATTATCTTCTTCTTTTTTTCTTCGTCATGATATTTTTCTTCTTCTTCTTCTTCTTCTTCTTCCACTTCTTCAAGTACTACTACTACTTCTTCTTTTACTACTTCTTCTACTACTTTTTTTTCTTCTTTTAATTCCTCTTCTTCTTCATCTTCTTCTTCTTCCTCTCCTTATTCTTCATCTATCTCTCCAACTACTTTTTCTTCTTCATCTTGATTTTCTACTTCTTCTTCTGCTTCTTTCACTTATTCTTTTTCTTCTTTTTCTTCTTCTTCTTCTGATTCTTCTTCTTCATCAAATTCTTCTTCTACTTCTTCTTTTTCTTCGCCTTCTTCTTATTGTTATTTTTCTTCTTTTTCTCCTTCTTCTTCTTCTTCTCCTTCTCCTTCTTCCTCCCCTTCTTCTTCTTCTACTTCTTATTCTTTCCCTTCTTCTTCTTCTTCCTATTCTTCTTCCTCTTCTTTTTCCTCTTCTTCTTCTTCTCCTTCTTCTTCTTCTTTTACTTCTTCTTCTTCTCCTCCTTCTTCTACTTCTTCTTCTCCTTCTTCTTCTACTTCCACTTCTTCTAATTCTAATTCTTCTTCTTCTTCTTCATCTTCATCTTCTTCTGCCTCTTCTTCTTCTTCTTCTTCTTCTTCTTCTTCATCTTCTTCTTCTTCATCTTCACCTTCTACTTCTTCTTTTACTTCTTATTCTCCTTCTTCTTCTTCTTCTTCTTCTTCTTTGCTCTCTTCTTCGTCTCTTCTTCTACTTCTTCTTCTTCTGCTTCTTCTTCTTCTTTTTCTTCTTCTTCTTCTTCTTCTTCTTCTTCTTATTCTTATTCTTCTTCTTCTTTTTCCTCTCCTTCTTTTTTTTGTTCTTCTCCGTCTCCTTCTTTTTCTTCTTCTTCTTGTTTTTCTTCTTCTCCTTCTTTTTCTTCTTCTTCATCTTCTTGTTATTCTTCTCTTCATTTTTCTTCTTCTTCTACTTTTTTTTCTTCTTCCTCTTCTTCCTCTTCTTTTTCTTCTTCTTCTTCTTCTTCTTCTTCTTCTTCATTATCACCATCACATCATCACTATCATCATCATAATCGTCTTCTTTGTTTTCTTCTTCTTCTTGTTATTCTTCTTTTTCATCTTCTTCTTTTTCTTCTTTTTCTTTTATTACTTCTTCTATTAATTCATCAAGTTCTTCCTCTTTGCCAACTTCTTCTTCTTCTCCTTTTCTTCTTCATCTTCTTCTTGTACTTCATCTTCTTTTCCTTCTTCTTCTTCCACTTCTTCCTAATCTTCTTCTTCTACTACAACTACTTTTTCTTCTTTTTCTTCTTCTCTTCTTCTTCTTTGTCTTCTTCTTCATCTTCTCCTCCATCTCCTCCTCCTTTTACTTCTTCTTCTTCCTCTTTTCTTGTTCTTCTTCTTTCTCTTTTTCTTCTTCCTCTTCTTCTTCTTTTCTTCTTCTTCTTCTTCTCCTTTTTTTTCTTCTTCTTCTTGTCCTTCTTCTTCTTCTTCTTCTTCTCTTTCTTCTGCCTCTTCTTCTTCTTCTTAATCTTCTTCTTCTTCTTCTTCTTCTTCTTCTTCTTCTTCTTCTTCTTCACCTTCTTCTTCTTCTACATCTTCTTCTCTTCTTGTTCTTCTTCTTCTTCTTCTTCTTTATTTTATTCTTCTTCATCATCATCATCATCTTCTTCTTCTTTCTCCTCCTCTTCATCACAATCATTTTCTTCTTCTTCATCTTCTTCTTCTTCTTCATCTTCATTCTTCATCTTCTTCTTCCTCTTCCTCTTCTTCTTCTTCTTCCTCTTCCCCTACTACTTCTTCCACATCCTATTCTTCTTCTTTTTCTTCTTCTTCTCCTACTTCTTTTACTACTTCATCTTCATCTTCTTCTTCTTATTCTTCTTCTTTTTCATCTTCTTCTTCTTCTTCTTTTTCTTCTTCTTTGTTTTAATCTTTCTCTTCATCTACTTCTCCTTCTTCTTCTCTTCCACTTCCTCTTCTACTTCTTCTTCTCTTCCACTTCCTCTTCTACTTCTTCTACTACTTCTTCTACTTCTTTTCTTCTTCTTCTTCTTCTTCTTCTTCTTCTTCTTCTACATTTTCTTCTTCTTTTCTTCTTCTACTTTTCCTCTTACACCTCCTCCATCTAGTTCTCCTTGTCTTTCTTTTTCTACTTCTTCTTTTTCTTCTACATCTTCTTCTTATTCTTCTTTTTTTTCATCTTCATCAACTACTTCTTCTTTTTCTTCTTCTTCTACTCCTACTTCTTCTGCTTCTTCTTCTTCCCCTTTTCCATCTTCTTCTTCTTCCTCCACTTTTAATTCCTCCTCTACTT
>JAIUJO010000130.1:205000-220000 GCA_023846275.1 Vanilla planifolia | reverse complement strand
ATTCATTATGGATTATATATTAGGTCTGAGAGATTAAGGATTTGGTATTAGGGATTAGTGTTTAGGGATTAGAGATTAGGGATTAAAATTAAGGATAAGAGATTTAGGATGGATTAATGACTAAGGATTAAGGATTAGCGATTAGGGCAATGGAAAGGAAGAAGAAAGAACAAAGATTGAAGAAGGAAGAAAGAAGAAGAAGAGGACGAAGAAGAAGAGGAAAAAAGATGAAGAAGAAGAGGAGGAAGAAGAAGATGAAGAATAAAGAAGATGGAAGAAGGAAGGAAGAACAAAGAAGGAAGAAGGAAGGAGGAAGGAAGATGGAAGAATGAAGAAGAAAGAAGAAAGAAGAAAGAAGAAAGAAGAAAGAAGAAGGAAGAAGAAAAAGAAAAAGAAGTAGAAGGAGAAGGAGAAGGAGGATTAGGGGAAAGAGGAGGAGAAGGAGAAGAAGGAGGAGAAGGAGATAGAGTAGGAGAAGGAGAAGGTGAAGAAGGAGAAAGACAAAGAGAAGGCAAAGAAGAAGAAGGAGGAAGATAAGGAGGAGGAGGAGGAGGAGAGGAAGAAGAAGAAGAAGAAGAAATAGAAGAAGAAGTAGAAGTAGAAGAAGTAGAAGAAGAGCAAGAAGAAGAGGAACAACAAGAACAAGAAAAGAAGAAGGAGAAGAAGAAGAAGTAGAAGAAGAAGAGGAAGAAGATGATGAAGAAGAAAAAGAAGAAGTGTAAATGGAATTCTAAGAAGAAGAGAAAGAAGAAGTAGAAGAAGAAAAAGAAGAAGAGGAAGAAGAAGAAGAAGAAGATGAAGAAGAAGAAGAAGAAGAGGAAGATTTGGAAGAAATTGAAGAAGTAGAAAATGTGGAAGAAGAGGAAGAAGACGAAGAGGAAGAAGATAAAGAAGAAGAAGGTGAAGAAGAACGAGAAGAAAAAGAAAAAGAAGACAAATTAGAGATGGATTAGAATTAGTGATTACGGGTTAGGAATTAGGGACTAAGGAATGAAGGATTAGAGATTAAGTATTAGGGAATATGGATTAATGATTAAGGAGAGAGCAATTAGTGTTAAGGATTAAGGATTGGAGTTAACAATTAGGGATTTAGGTTTAGGGATTAAGGATTAAGAGTTAAGGAGTAGGGATTAAGGAATAAATAATAGGGATTAGGGGTTAAAGATTAGGGATTAAGGATTAGGAATTAGGGATGATTGATTAATGATTAGGAACTAGTGATTAAGGATTAAGAATTAAGGGATTAATTATTAAGGATTATGGATTTCAGATTAAGGATTAGGAAATAGGGATTAGGGATTAGGTATTAGAGATTAGTGATTAGGAATGTTGAATTTAGGATTAGATTAAGGACTATAGAATAATGGATAAGCATTACCATTAGAGATTTAGGATAAGGGATTAAGGATTAGGTATTTAGGATTAAGAATTAAGGATTAGGGATTAAGGTTTAAAAATTAGGGATTATGGATTATAGATTAGAGATTAAGTATTAGGGATTAAGTATTAAGGATTAGAGTTTAAGGATTAGAGATTGGGGATTAGAGGCTAAGGATTAAAGATTAAGGATTGGAGATTATGGATAGATTAGAGATTAGGGATTATGGATTAGGCATTAGGGATTGGGATTAATGAAAAGGGAGAAAGAAGAATGGAGAAAGAAGAAAAAAGAAGGAAAAATGAAGAAGAAGAGGAGGAAAAAGAAGAGAAAGGAGAAGAAGAAGAATAAGAGAGGAAGAAGAAGAAAGAGATGAAGAGGAAGAATAAAGAATAAGGAAGAAGGAAGAAGGATGATGGAAGGAGGAAGGAGGAAGGAAGAAGGAAGATGAAAGAAGGAAGGAGAAAGGAAGAAAGAAGAAGGAAGAAAGAAGAATAGAGAAGAAAGGAGAAAGAAGAAAGAAGAAGGAAGAAAGAATAAAGAAGGAAGAAGAAGAAGAAGAAGAAGAAGATGAAGAAGAAGGAGAAAGAGAAGGAGAAGGAGGACGAGGAGAAGGAGGAGAAGGAGAAGGAGGAGAAGGAGAAGGAGATGGTGAAGGGCAAGGAGAAGGACAAGGAGAAGGAGTAGGAGAAGGAGAATAAGAAGGAGGATGACAAAGAGAAGGAGAATGAAAAGAAGAAGAAAAACCTAAAGAAGAAGAAGAAGAAGAAGAAGCAACAGATACAGAAGAAGAAGAAGAAGAAGAAGAAGAAGAGGAAGAAGAAGAGGAATAAGAAGAACAAGAAAAGAAGAAGGAGAAGGAGAAGAAGAAGAAGAAGAAGAAGAAAAAGGGGAAGAAGAGGAAGAAGAAGATGAAGAAGAAGAAGAGGGATGCAAAGAAGAAGAAGAAAAAGATGAAGAAGAAAAAGAAGTTGAACAAAAGAAGAAGAAGCAAAAGAAGAGGAGGAAGAAGAAGAAGTAGAAGAATTGAAAGATGAAAAAGAATAGGAAGAAGAGGAAGAAGAAGAAAATGAGGAAGAAGAAGAAGGGGAAGAAAATAAAATGAAGAAGAAGAGGAAGAAAAAGAAGAAGTGGAAGAAGAGATGGGTTAAGGATTTTTGTTAGGAATTAAAGATTAAGGATTAAGGAGGAAGGGTTTAGGGATTACATAATATAGATTATGTATTAGGGATGGTTGGATTGGGGATTAGAGATTAAGTATTAGAGAATGGAGGTTTGGGATTCAGTGGGAAGCGATTGAGTGTTGGGTAATAAGGATTAGAGATTAAAAATTAGTAATTAGGGATTAGGGTTTAGAGATTAAGGATTATAGATTAAAGAGTAAGGATTAGAGAATAAGTAATAGGAATTAGGGATTAAGTATTAAAGATTAGGGATGAAAAGAATAATGATTGATGATTGCATATTAGGAATTAATGCTTAAGGTATTATTATTAAACATTAAGGATTTAGGATTAGTGAATAGGAATTAGGGATTAGAGATTAGTGATTTGGGATTTAGAACCAAGTTTTAGATATTAATGATTAAGGATTAGAGATTTGAGATTATGAACTGGTGATTATGGATTAGGCATTAGAGATTAGAGATTAGGGATTATGGATTATAGAACAGGGATTAAGGATTAAAGATTATGAAGAATGAAGTAGAAGAAGATGAGGAGGAAACATAGGAAAAAGAAGAAGAAGAAGAAGTAAAGGAAGAAGAAGAGGAAGAATAAAGAAGAAAGAAGAAATAAGAGAAAAGAAAGAAGAAAGAAGAAGGAAGAAAGAATAAGAAAGACAAAAGAAGGAAGGAGCAAGGAAGAAGGAAGACGATTGAAGGAAGAAGAAAGAAGAAAGAAGAAAGGAGAAACAAGAAAGAAGAAAATGGAGAAAGAGAATGTGAAGGAGAAGAAAAAGAACAAGAGGAAGTTGAAAGAGAGGGAGAAGGAGAAGAAGAAGGAAAAGAAGAAGAAGAAGAAGAAGAAGAAGAAGAAGAAGAAATAGAAGAAGAAAAAGAAGAAGTAGAAGAGGTAGAAGAAGAGGAAGAAGAATTATAAGAAAAGAAGAAAATTATGAAAAAGAAGAAGGGGAAGAAGAAGAAGAAGAGGAAGAAGTAGTAAAAATAGAAGATAATGAAGAAGAAGAAGAAGAAGAGGAAGAGGAAGAAGAAGAAGAAGAAGAAGAAGAAGAAGAAGTAGAGGAAGAAGAAGAAGAAGAGGAGGAGGAGGAGGAAGAAGAAGAAGAAGAAGAGGAGGAAGAAGTGGTAAAAATAGAAGACAATGAAGAAGAAGAAGAAGAGGAAGAAGAAGTAGAAGAAGAAGAAGAGAAAGAAAAAGAAGAAGAAGAAGAAGAGAAGAAGAGGAGGAAGGAGAAGAAGAAGAAGAAGAGTAGTATGAGGTAAAAGAAAAAGAAGATGAGGAAGAAGATGAGGAAGAAGATGAAGAAGAAGAGGAAGAAAAAGAAGAAGAAGAATAAGAAGAAGAAGAAGGGAAAGAAAAAGATGAAAAATAAAAGGAAGAAAAGGTGGATCGAGGATTAAGGATTTTTGGTTAAGGTGAGAGGGATATGGGATTAGATGCTAGGGATTAAGGATTAGAGATAATAGATTTGGGATTATCAATTAATTATTAGGATTTAGGGATTAAGGATTGGGAATTAGGGAGTATGGATTAAGGAATAAGTAATAGGGATTATGGATTAAGGATTATGGATAAGGAATTAAGGTTAAGGACTAAGGATGATCGGATTAATGGTTAGGGATTAAGAATTAGGCATTAAGGATTAAGGGATTAATTACAAAGGATTGGGGATAAGAGATTAGGGATTTTGGGTTTATTATTAAGAATTAGGGAATAAAGATTAGGGATTAAGGATTAGAGATTAGTGATTAGGGATTCAAGATTAAGGATTATGTATTAAAGGTAAAGGATTAAAGATTAGAGATTAGGCGATTAAGAATTGGATTAGGATTTGGGATTTCAGATAATGGATTAGCGATTAGAGATTAAGGATTAAAGATTAGGGATTAAGGATTAGAGAGATAAGTGATTAGAGATTAGGGATTTGGGAATATATATCACAGATTAGGGATGAGGTATTTGGAATTAAGGTTTAAGAATTAGAAATTAAGGATTATATTATGAGGATTAAGGATTAAGCATTAGGTAAGGAGAGATTAAGGAGTGGGGATTAGAGAATAAGGATTAAGGTTTACAAAGAAGAAGATGAAGAAGTAGAAGTAGAAGAAGAAGAAGAAGAATAGGAATAAGAGTAGAAGAAGAATAAGGAGAAGAAGTAGAAGAAGAAGAAGAAGAAGAAGAAGAGGAAGAAGAATATGAATAACAAAAAGAAGAAGAAGAAGAAGTAGAAGAAGGAATGAAAAGAACTAGAAGAAGAAAGAAAAGAAGAAGAAGAAGAAGATGAAGAAGAAGAAAATGAAGAAGAAGAAGAGGAGGGGGAAGAAGAAGAAGAAAAAGAAGAAAAAGAAGGAGAATAAAGAGTAGGAAGAAGAGGAAGAAGAAGGTTAAGAAGTAGTAGAAGAAGAACGGGAAGATGAAGAGCAAAAAGAAGAAGATGATGAAGAAGAACAAGAAGATGAAGAAGTAGAAGAAGAAGAGCAAAAGAACAAGAAGAAGTTGAAGAAGAAGATTAAGAAGAATAATAAGATGAAGAAATAGAAGAAGAACAAGAAGAAGAACAATTACAAGATGAAGAAGAAGAAGAAGAAATAGAAGAAAAAGAAGAAGGAAGAGGAAGTGGAGGAGGATGAGAAGAAGAAGGAAAGAAGAAAAACAAATTGAGGAAAAAGAGATAGAAGAAGAAGAAGAACAACAAGAACATCAAGAACAAGAATAAAAAGAAGTACAAGAAGAGGAAGAAGAAGAAGAAGAAGATGAAGGCATAGTAGAAGTTGAAGAACAAGAACAAGAAGATGAAGAAGAAGAAGAAGAATTAGGACAAGAACAAAAGAAGAAGAAAAACTAGAAAAAGAAGGAGAAGAAGAAGAAAATGAGGAAGAAGAAGAAGAAGAAGACGAAGATGAGGAGAAGATGAAGAATAAGAGGAAGAAGAAGAAAAAATAGAGGAGGAACAGGAAGAAGTAGATAAAGAAGAAAACAAAGAGATGGATTAAGGATTAGGGTTCAAGGCCTAGGTATTTGGGATTAGCGATTAAGGAATGAAGGATTAAAGATTATGTATATAAGAATATGGATTGAAGATTTGGAAGGAAAGGATTAAGAATTAGGGATTAGGGATTTTTGAGTTAGCAAGGGATGAGTTATTAGTCATTGGGTATTAAGGATTAGTGTTTAGGTATTAGAGATTAGGGAATAGAGATTACGAATTAAAGATAAAAGATTATGGATTAGGGATGGATATGTGATTAGGGATTAAGAATTATGGATTAAGGAGAAGGAGGAAGGAAGATGGAAAAAAGAAGAAAGAAGAAAAAAGAAGGAACAATGAAGAAGAAGAAGAGGAGGAAGAAGTAGAGGAAAAAGCATAAGAAGAAAAAGAAGAAGAAGAGGAAGAATAAAAGGAAAAATAAAGAAGAAGGAAGAAAGAAGAAGGATGGAGGAAGGAAGAAAGACGAAGGAAGAAGGAAGAAGAAAGAAGCAAGAAGAAAGAAGTAAGAAGAAGAAGAAGAAAAACAAGAAGAAAAAGAAGGAGGCGAAGAAGGAGAAGTAAGACGAGGAGAAGGAGGAGGACAAAGCGAAGGAGAAGGAGAAGGCAAAGGAGAAGGAGATGAAGAAGGAGAAGGAGAAGGAGAAGGAGTAGGAGAAGGAGAAGGAGTAGGAGAAGGAGAAATACAAAGAGAAGGAGAAGGAGAAGGAAAAGAAGAAGAAGAAGAAGAAGAAGAAGAAGAAGAAGAAGAATACAAAATAGAAGAAGAAGAAGAGCAAATGCAAGTGGAATAAGAAGAACAAGAAAGGAAAGAGAAGAAGAAGAAGTAGAAGAGGAAGAAGAAGATGAGGAAGAAGAAGAAGAAGAAGAAGAAGAAGAAGAAGAAGATAGGAAGATCATGAAGAAGAAGAATAAGATGAAGAAGATGATGAAGAAGAAAAGGAAGAAGAAGAAGAAGAAGAAGAAGAAGATGCAAAAGAAAGAGAAGAAGAAGAAGAAGAAGAAGAGGAAGATGTTGAAGAAGAGGTAAAGGAAGAAGAAGAAAATGAGAAAGAAGAAGAAGAAGAGGAAGAAGATGAAGAAAAGGAAAAAGAAGATGAAGAAAAGGAAGAAGAAGAAGAAGAAGAAAAGGAAGAAGAAGAGGGATTAGAGATTAAGGAATGAAGGATTAGAAATAAGGGATAAGGGAATAGAGATTTGGGATTAAAGGTTAGAGATTAGTGATTAAAAATATAGAAGTTAAAGTTAGATATTAGACATTAGGGATTAGAGATTAATAGTTTAAGGTTCCAATTTGAGATTAGGTATTAAGGATTTGTGATTGAGGATTAGAGATTTTGTATTAGAGATTATAGATGAGGGATCATGAATCATAGATTAGGGATTAAGGATTACAGATTAGAGTTTACAAATTAAAGATTAGGAATTAGATGTTAGGGATTAAAGATTAAGGATTAGAGATTAAGGATAGATTAGTGATTTGGGATTAAGGATTAGGGATTAGGGATTAAAGAGAAGGAAGAGGGTAGAAGGAAGATGGAAGAAAGAAAAAAGAAGAAGAAGAAGAGGAAAAAGAAGAGGAGGAAGAGGAAGAAGAGGAAGAAGTAGAGGAGGAATAAAGAAGGAATAAGGAAGAAGGGAGAAGGAAGAAGGAATAAGGAAGTCAGAAGGAAAAAGAAAGATGGAAGAAAGAAGTAGTAAGGAAGAAGGAAGAAGGAAGAAGGAAGAAGGAAGAAGAAAGAAGAAAGAAGAAAGATAAAAGAAGAAAGAGCAAAGAAGAAAGAAGAAAGAAAAAGAAGAAGAAGAGGTTAAGAATTAAAGATTAAGGAATAAAGATTAGGGATGGATCAATGATTAGGGATTAAGGATTAGGGATTAAGGCGAACCTGGAAGGAAGAAAGATTAAAGAAGAAAGAAGAAGGAAGAATAAAGAAAAGGAAGAGAAGGAAGAAGAAGAGGAAAAAAAAGAAGAAAAAAAGAAGATGAACAAGAATAAGAAAAAAAAGAAGAAGGAAGAGGGAAGAAGGAAGAAGGAAGAAGGAGGGAGGAAGGAAGAAGGATGAAGGAAGGAAGAAAAAAGAAGAAAGAGGAAAGAAAAAGAAGAAAAAAGGAAGAAGAAGAACAATAAAAAGAAGAAGGAGAAGGAGAAGGAGAAGGAGGATAAAGAGGAGGAGGAGGAGAAGGAGAAGGTCAAGGAGAAAAAGAAGGAGAAGTAGATGGAGACAGAGAAGGAGAATGAGGAGTAGGGGTAGGGCAAGCAGAAGGAGAAGGAGAAAGAGAAAGACAAAGAGAAAGAGAAGGAGATAAGGAAGGGGAAGGAGAAGATCATGATGATGAAGAAGAAGTAGTAGAAGAAAAAATAAAAGAAGAAGAAGATGAAGAAGAAGAAGAAGAAGAACAAAAAGAAGAGGAATAAGATGAACAAGAAAAGAAGAACGAGAAGAAGAAGAGTAAGAAGTGGAAGAAAAAGATGTGGATGAATAAGAAGAAGATGAAGAACAACAACAAGAAGAAGAAAAAGAAGGAAAACAAAAAGAGGAGGAAGAAGAAGAAGAAGAAAAAGAAGAGGAAGAAGAAGTATAAGAAGAAAAGGAAGATGTGGAAGAAGAGCTAAAAGAAGAAAATGACGAAGAAGAAGAAGAAGATGAAGAAGAAAAAATAAAAATGAAGAAGGAAGAAGAAAATCAAGAAGAAGAGATGGAATAGGAATTATAAGTTAGGGGTTAAGGATTCGGGATTAGGGATTAGAGATTAAGTAATGAAGGATTAAGGACTTAGGATTAGGGATTAGGGATAAGCGAATAGGGATTTATGATTACAGATTACAGATTAGTGATTAAGGATGTAGGTTTTAGCATTAGATATTAGATATTAATGGATTGGGATTACTATGAGATTAAGGATTATGGACTAAGGATTAAGGCTTAAGGATTAAGGATTAAGGATTAAGGATTTGTGATTAAGGATTAGGGACTAAATATTAGAGATTAAAGATTAGGGGTTAAGGATTATAGATTAGGGATAAGGGATTAAGGATTAGGTATTAGGGATTAGAGGTTAGGGAATAGAGGTTAGGGATTAAAGAATAAAGATTGGAGATTAGGGATGGATTAAAATTAAGAATCAAGAAGTAGGGATTAGGGATTGGGGATTAATGGGAAGGAAGAAGGTAGAAGAAAGATGGAAAAAGAAGAAAGAAGAAAGAAAAAGAAAGAAAGAAAGAAGAAGAAGAGGAGGTAAAAGAAGAGGAAGAAGAAGAGAAGGAATAAAGCAGAAGGAAGAAGGAAGAAGGAAGAAGGAAGAAAGGAGGAAAGAAGAAGGAAGACAAAAGAAGGAAAGAGGACTGAAGGAGGAAGAAGGAAGAAGCAAAAAAGAAGAAAGAAGAAAGAAGGAAGAAGCAAAAAAGAAGAAAGAAGAAAGAAGGAAGAAGAAGAAGAAGAAGAAGGAGAAAGAGAAATAAAAGGAGGATGAGGAGAAGGAGGAGAAGGAAGAGGAGAATGAGTGGGAGAAGGAATTGATGAAGGAGAAGTAGAAGTAGTAAAAGGAGAAAGAGAAGGTGAAGGAAAAGGATAAAGACAGAGAGAAGGAGAAGAAGAAGAAAAAGGAAAAGCTGAAGAAGAAGAAGAAGAAGAAGAAGAAGAAGAAATAGAAGAAGAAGAAGAAGAAGAAGAAGAAGAAGTGGAAGAAGAAGAAGAGGAAGATGAAGAGGAATAAGAAGAACAAGAAAAGAAGAAGGAGAAGAAGAAGCAGAGTAAGAGGAGGAAGAAGAAGAGGAAGAAAAAGAAGAAGAGGAAGAAGAGGAAGTTGAAGAGGACGAAGAAGAAGAAGAAGAAGAACAAAAAAAGAAGTTGAAAAAAGAAGAAGATGAAGGAGAAGAGGAAGAAAAAGAAGAAGAGAAAGAAGAAGAGGAAGAGGATGAGACATATATGGAAGAAGAAGAAGAAAAAGAAGAAGACAAAGAAAATGAGTTGGAAGAAGGAGAAGAAGAAGAAGAAGAGGAGGAGGAAGCAGAAGAGGAAGAAAAAAGAGGAAGAGGAAGAAGAGATGGATGAGGCATTAGGGATCAGGGTTAAGTGTTATGGATTAGTGATTAAGGAGGGAAGGATTAAAGATTAGAGATTAGGTATTTGGGATTAGGGAATTGGATTAAGGAGGAAGCGATTAGATAATTTGAAATAGGGATTAAGGATTAAGGAATTTGGATTAGTAATTAAGGATTAGGAACAAGGGATTAAGGGTTATGGATTAGGGAGTAGGGATTAGGCAATAAGTATAGGAATTAGAGATTAAGGATTAAGAATTATGAATTATGATGGAGTTAATGATTAAGGATTATAGATTAGGGATTAAGGATTAAGGGATTAATGTTTATAGATTAAGGATTTAGGATTGTGGATTACGAATTAGAGAATAGGTGTTAGGGATTAGAGATTACTGATTAGGGATTAAAAATTAGGTATTAGAGATTAGAGATTAGAGATTTGAGATTATTGATTAGTGATTAAAGAGTGAGGATTAAGGATTAGAGATTAGAGATTAGGGATTGTGGATTATAGATTAGGGATTAGTGATTCAAAAGCACAAAGAAGAAGAAGAGACAAAAGAAGAAGAAGAAGAAGAAGAAGAAGAATAAGTGGAAGAAAAAAAATGAAAGAAGAATGAAGAAAGAAGGAGGAAAAAATAAGAAAGAAGAAAGAAGGAAGAAGTAAGAAGGAAGGAGGAAGGAAGAAGGAAGAAGGAAGAAGGAAGAAGAAAGAAGAAAAAAGAAATAAGAATGAAGAAAGAACAAAGAAGAAAGAAGTAGAAGAAGAAGAAGAAGAAAAGGAAGAGAAGTGGAAGGATGAGGACAAAGAGAAGGAGGAGGTGAAGGAGAAGGACATGATGAGCAAGAAGGAGAAGGAGATAAAGAAGGAGAAGGAGAAGGAGTAGGAGAAGGAGAAGGAGAAGAAGAAGAAGAAGGTGAAAGATAAAGAGGAGGAGAAGGAGAAGATGAAGGAGAAAGAGTAGAAGAAGAAGAAGAAGAAGAAGAAGAAGAAGAAGAAGAAGAAATCAAAGATGAAGAAGAAGAAGAATAAAAAAAGGAGAAGAAGAGGTGGAGGAAGAAGAAGAGGAAGAGAAAGAACAAGAAAAGAAGAAAATAGAGAAAAAGAAGAAGGGAAAGAAGGAGAGCGGGAAGAAGAAAAAACAAAAGAAAATAAAGAAGAATAAGAACATGAAGAAGAAGAGAAAGATGAAGAAGAAAATGAAGAAGAAGAAGAAAAAGATTAGAAGGAAAAAGAGGAAGATAAACAACAACAAGAAAAAGAAGAAGAAGAATAAGAAGAATAAGAAGAATAAGAAGAAGAAGAGGAATATAAGGAAGATGAGGAGGAAGAAGAAGAGGAATATGAGGTAGATGAAGAAGAAGAAGATTAAGTAGAAGAAAATGAAGTGGAAGAAGAAGAAGAAGAAAAGGATTAGGGATTACATATAAGGTGTTAAGGATAAGGGTTTAGAGATTATGGTGGGAGGGATAAGGGATTAGGTTTTAAGGATTAAGGGTTAGGGATTAGAGATTAGGGATTAAGGATTATCAATTAGGAATAAGGGTTTAAGGATTAAGGTCTTAGAACTAGGGAGTAAGAATTAAGGAACAAGTAATAAAAATTAACGATTAATACTGAAGGGGTTAATGATTAGGGATTATTGATTAAGGATTAAGGATTAAGAGATTTGATATTTAGGATTGGGGATTACGAATTAAAGAATAGAGATTAAGGATTAAAGATCAGTGATAAGGGATTTGAGATTTAAGATTATTTATTAAGGATTAAGGATTATAGGTTAAGCATTTAGGATTATAATTAAGGATTATAGATTAGGGATTAGGAGCTATGGATTAATTATTTGAGATTAAGGATTATGGATTATCGATTATAGATTAAGAACTAGAGATTGGGGATCATGTATAAGAGATAATGGTTTAAGGATCAGAGGTTAGGGATTAAGTATTAAGGATTAGGGATTAGGAATTAGAGATTAGAGATTAGGAAAGGATGGACCAAAGATTATGCATTAAAGATTAGTGATTAGAGATTAGGTGGGGAGGGATTGAGGTGTAGGGATTAAGGAATAAAGAATAAGTATTGCAAAGTAGGACAAGGAGGAGAAGAAGTAGAAGAGGAAGAAGAAGAACAAGTAGAAGATGAACAAGAAGAGGATGAAGTAGTTGAATAAGAAGAAAAAGAAGAAGAAGAAGAAGAAGGAGAGGAGAAGAAAAAGAAAAAGAAGGATGAGGAGGAGAAGAAGAAGAAAAAGAAGAAGAAGAAGAAGGAGAAATAGTAGAAGAAGTGAAAGAAGAAGAGGAAGAAGAAGAAGAAGAAGAAGAAGAAGAAGAAAAAAAAGAAGAGGAAGAAACGAAGAAGTAGAAGAATAAGAGAATAAGAGGAAGAAGAAGAAGAAGAAGAAGAAAAAGAAGAAGTAGAAGTAGAAAAAGAAGAAGAAGAAGAAGAAGAAAGAAAAGAAAAAAGTAGTACAAGGAGAAGAAAAATGAAGAAGTAAAAGAAGAAGAAGAAGAAGAAGAAGAAGAAAAAGAAGGAGAAGAAGAAGAAGATGATGAAGAAGAAGTAGATGATGAAAAAGAACCTAAAGAAGTGGAAGAAAAACAATAAGAATATGAAGGATTAGGGATTTGGGCTTACAGAGTAGAGATTAAAGATTAGGGCTTAGGGATCTGAAATTAAGGAAGGAGGGATTAGGGATTAGAGATTAGGAATTAGGGATTAGTGATAAGGGGGATCAGTGATTAAGGAATAAGTAAAAGGAGGAGGAGGAGAAGGAGGAGAAGAAGTAAAAGTAGTAGAAGAAGAAAGAAGAAGAAGAAGAAGAACAAAGAAAGAAGAAGAAAAAAAGAAGAACAAAGAAGAAGAAACAAGATGAAAGAAGAAAGGGGAAAGAAGAAATAAGAAATAGGAAAAAATAAAGAAGGAAAAAGGAGAAAGGAAGAAGGAATAAAAAGACGGAAGGTAGAAGGAATAACGAATAAAGAAGAAGAAAGAAGGAACGAAAATAGAAGATCGAAGAAGGAAGAAAAAATAAGAAAGAAGAAAGTAGAAATAAGAAGGAAGAAGAAACAAGTTGAGGAAGTAGAAGGAGAAGAAGAAGAAGGAGAAGAAGAAGAAAAAGAAGAATAAGAAGAGGAAGAAGAAGAAGAAGATGAAGATGATGATGATGATGAAGAAGGAGAAGAAGAAGAAGAAGAAGAAGAAGCAGAAGAAGAAGAAGAAGAAGAAGAAGAAGAAGAGGAAGAAGACAAAAAAGAGTAAGAAGAAGAGGAAGAAAGGGAAGAAGAAGAAGTTGATGAAGAAGAAGAAGAAGAAAAAGAAGAAGATGAAGAAGAGAAAGAAGAAGTAAAAGAAGAGGAAGAAGAAGAAGAGGAAGAAGGAGACGAAGAAGAGCCAGAAGAGTAAGAGGAAGAAGTGGTAAAAGAGGAGGAAGAAGATGAAGAAGAAGAAGAACAAGAGAAAGAAGAAGAAAAGGAAGAAGTGCAAGAAGAAGAGGAAGAAGTAGAAGAAGAAGAAGATGATGATGATGATGATGATGAAGAAGAAGAAGAAGAAGTAGGGGAAGAAAGGATGAAGATAAGGAAATAAAAAAGAAGAAGAAGAAGAAGAAGTTATAGTAGAAGAAGAAGAAAAAGAAGAAAAGAAGAAGAAGAAGAACAAGAAGATGAAGAAGAAGAGGAGGAGGAGGAGGAAGAAGAAGTGGAATTAAGGAGAAGAAAAAGAAGGAGAAGAGGAAGAAGCAGAAGAAAAAGAGGAAGAAGAAATTGTAGAAGAAGAAGCTAAAGGAGAAGAAGTAGATGATGAAGAAGAGGAAGAAGAAGAGGAAAAAGAAGAGGAAAAAATAGAAGAAAAAGAAGAAGAAAAAGTAGTAGAAGAAGACGAAGAAGGAGAATAAGAAGAAGAAATAAATGAAGAGAATAAGAAGAAGAAGAAGTGCAAGAAGAAGATGATGAGGAGGAAGAAGAAGAAGAAGAGAAGAGTGAGAGGAGAAAAATAAGAAGAAGAAGGATGAGGAAAAGGAGAAGAAGTAGAAAAAGAAGAAGAGGAGGATGAAGAAGAAGTAGAAGAAGAAGAATAAGAGAAGAAGAAGAAGAAGAAGAAGAAGAAGAAGAAGAACATGATAAAGTAGAGGAAGAAGAAGAAGAAGAAGAAGAAGTAGAAGATGAAGAGGAAGAAGAAGAAGAAGAAGAAGAAGAATAAGAGAAGAAGAAGATGAAGAAGAAGAAGAAGTAGAAGATGATGAAGAAGAGAAAGAAGAAGAAGAAGAAGAAGAAATAGAATTAGAAGAAGAAGAAGAATGAAATGAAGAAAAAGTAGTTGTAGAGGAAGAAGAAGAAAAAAAAGATGTACAAAGAGAAGAAGAAGAAACAAAGATTAGATATTATGCATTTATGATTAAGGATTATGGAGAGATTAGGGATTTTGGATTTAGGATTAGAGATTCGTGATTATGATTTAGGGGTTAGGAATTTGTGATTTGGGAATAGTGATTAGAGTTAGGGTTTATGAAATCGGGATAAGAGATTATGGATTAAGGCTTAGGGAATAGGGGTTTAGGGATTAAAAAATAAGGATTAAGAATTAGGGATTAGAAATGAAGGGATTATGAAATAGGGATTATGGATTAGGGATTAAGGGACAAGTATTAAGGATTAGGGATTAAACAATAGGGATTAAAGATAAAGTATTTTAGATTAAAGATTAAAGATTAGAAATTAGGGATTAAGGATAAGGGATTTAAGATTAAGAATTATAGATTAGAAATTATGAGAATAGGTATTTATAATTAAGGATTATGGATTAGAGATTAAGGATTAGGGATTAATTGTTAAAGATTAGGAATTAAGGGTTAAGGATTATAGATTAAAGATTATGGTTTGACAATTAGGGACTAGGGTTTATGGAATGATGATTAAAGAATACCGATTAGGGACAGATTAGGTATTAGGGATTAAAGATTTTGGCCTACAGAGTGGGGATTAAAGCTGAGGGATCTATAATTGAGGAGGGGGGGCTACAGATTATAGATTCGAGAATCGGGATTAGCAAAGAAGAGATTAAGGATTAGGAATAGGAAGGAGAAGAAGAATAAGAAAAAGAACAAAGAAAGAAGAAGGAAGTTGAAAGAATAAAAAGGAAATAAGAAAGAAGAAAGAAGAAGGAAGAAGGAAAAAGGAACAAGGAAGAAACAAGGAGGAAAGAAGAAGGAATAAGGAAGAAGAAATAAGAAAGAGGAAAGAAGAAAAAATAACAAAAATAAGAATAAGAAGAGCAAGAAGAAGAAGAAGATGATGATGATGATCAACATGAAGAAGAAGAAAGAAGAAGAAGAAAAGGAAAAAGAAGAAGTAGACGAAGAAGAAGAAGAAGTAGAAGAGGAAGAAAAAGGAGAAAAACAAGAGAAGTAAGAAG
>JAIUJO010000130.1:147500-155000 GCA_023846275.1 Vanilla planifolia | reverse complement strand
AAAGGAAAAGAAAAAGATGCAGAAGAAGAAGAAGGAGTGCAAGAAGAAGAAGAAGAGGAAGAAGAAGATGAAGAAGATGATGATGATGATAGTGACGGCGAAGAGGAAGAAGAAGAAGAAGGTGATGAGAAGTAAGAGGAAGAGAATGAAGAAGAACAAGAAGAAGAAGAGGAAGAAGATGAAGAACAAGAGCAAGAAGAAGTGGAAGAAGAAGAAGAAGAAGAAGAAGAAGAAGAAGAAAGTTAAAGAAGAAGGAGAACAAGCAGAGGAAGAAGTAGAAGAAGAAGAAGAAGAGGAAGAAGGGGAAGAGGAAGACCAAAAGAGGAAGAAGAAGAGGTTGAAGAAAATTAAGAAGAAGAAGAAGAAGAGGAGGAAGAATAAGTAGAGGAAGAAGAAGAGGAAACAAGAAGAGGTCAAGTAAGAAGAAAAAGATGAAGTAGAAGAAGTTTAAGAAGAAGAAGAAGAAGATGACGATGAAGAAGTAGTAGAGTAAAAATAAGGAGTAGAGAAAGAAGAAGAGGAAGAAAGAGAAGAAGAGGAAGAAGAAGAAGAAGAAGAAGGAGACGAAGAAGAAGAGAAAGTAGAAAAGGAAGAATTACAAGAGGAAGAAGAAGAGGAGGAAGAAGAAGTAGAAGAGGAGGTAAATGTAGAAGAAGAAGAAGAAGAAGAAGAAGTTGGAGTAAGATGAAGAAGAAGAAGAAGAAGAAGAAGAAGGATAAGAAGAAGAGGAGGAAGAAGAAGGAGAAGAAGGCAAACAAGAAGAAGAAAAAGTAGAAGAAGAAGAAGTAGAAGAAGTCAAAGGTGTTGAAATGGTAGAGGCAGAGGAAGAGGAGAAGAAGAAGAGAAAGAGGAAGAAGACAAAGTAGAAGAAGAAGATGAAGAAGAAGAATAAGAATAAGAAGAAGTAAAGAAAGAGGAAGAAGAAGAAGCAAAAGAAGAACAAGTTAAAGAAGAAAAAGATGAAGTAGAAGAGGAAGAAGAAGAGCAGGTAGAAGAAGTTGAAGAGGAAGTAGAAGTTGAAGAAAAAGAAGAAGAAGAAGGACAAGAAGAAGAAGAAGAAGGAGAAGAACAAGAAGAAGAAGAAGAAGAAGAAGATGATGAAGAATAAGTTGAAGAAGTGGTAGATGAAGAAGAAGAAGTAGTAGAAGAAGTAGAAGTAGAAGTAGAAGAACAAGAAGAAGTAGAAGAAGAAGAGGTAGAAGTGAAGAAGAAGATATAGAAGAAGAAGAAAAGGAAGAAGAAGAAGAAGATGAAGAAGCAGAAATATAAGAAGAAGAGGAAGAAAAAGAATTAATGGAAAAAGAAGAGGAAGAAGTAGAAGAAGAGGAAGGGGAAGAAGAAGAAGAAGAAGAACAAAAAGAAGAAGAAGAAAAAGAAGAACAGGAACAAGAAGAAGAAAAGGAAGAAGAAACAGAATAAGTAGAAGAGGAAGAAGAAGAGGAGGAATAAGAAGTAGAAGAAGTAGAAGGAGAAGAAGAAAAAGAAGAAAAAGCAAAAGAAGAAGATGAAGGAGGAGAAGAAGATGAAGAGAAAGAAGGAAAGGAAGAAGAAGAAGAGGAAGAAAAAGAGGAGGAAGAAGAAGAAATAGAAGAAGTAAAAGTGGAAGAAAATTAAGAAGCTGAAGAAGAAGAAGAAGAAGATGGAGAAGAAAAATCAGAAGAGGAGGAAGAAGAAAAAGAAGAAGAAGAATAAGATGATGATGAAGAAGAAGAAGTAGAAGAAGATGAAGAGGAAGAAGATGAAGAAGAATGAGGACGAGAAGAAGAAGAAGAAAAAGATGGAGAAGAAGGCGAAGGAGAAGAAGAACAAGATGATGAAGAAGAATAACAATAAGAAGAAGAAGACAAAGATAGAGAAGGAGACAAAGAAGGAGAAGAAGAAGAAAAAGAAGAAGAAGAAGAAGAGGAAAAAGTAGAAGAAGGTGAAGAAGAAGAAGAAGAAGAAGAAGAAAAAGAAGATGATGAAGAAGAAGAAGATGATGATGATGAAGAAGAAGAAGGATATGAAGAAGAAAAAGAAGAAAAAAGAGAAGAAGAAGAAGAAGAAGAAGAAGATAAGGAAGATGAAAAAGTACAGGAAGAAGAAGAAGAACAACAAGAAGAAAAAAAAGAACAAGAAGAAGATGAGAAAGAAGAGGATTAATAATAATAATAATGATAATAATAATAACAATAATAATAATAATAATTAGAAGGAGGAGGAGAAGAAGAATAGGAGGAAGAAGAAGAAGAAGAAGAAGAAGATAAAGAAGAAAGAGAAGTAACAAGAGAAGGAGATGAAGAAGAAGAAGAAGAAGAAGAAAAAGAAGCAAAAGAGGAAGAAGAAGAAAAAAAAATGAAGAAAATAATGTCAAAGAAAAAGAAGTTGAAGAAAAAAAAAGAAGTGGACGTAGAAGAAGAGGAAGAAGAAGGGGCAGAAGGAGAAGAGGAAGAAGAAGATGTAGAATAAGAAGAAGAAGAAGAAGAAGAAGAAGAACTAGTAGTAGTAGAAGAAGAAGATGAAGAAGCAGAATAAGAAGAAGAAGAAGAAGAAGAAGGAGCAGAAGAAGAAGAATAACAAAGAGAAGTTCACAAAAAAGACGAAGCAGAAGAAGAGAAGACGAGAAAGAAGTGGAAGAAGAAGAAGAAGAAGAAGAGGAAGAAAAAGAAGAAGAAGAAGAAGAAAAAGTAAAAGATAAAGAAGGGGAAGAAGAAGAGGAGGAAGAGGAAGAAGAAGAAGAAGAAGAAGAGGAAGAAGAAGAAGAGGAGGAAGAAGACAAAAAGGAAGGAGAACAAGTAGAAGAAGATGAAGATGAAGAGGAGGACAAGGAAGAAGAAGAAGAAGCAGAAGAGGAAGAGGAACAAAAAAGTGGAAGAAAAAAATTTGAAGAAAAAGAAGCAAAAGAATATTAATAAGAAGAGGAAGAGGTTGAAGAAGTGGAAGAAGAGGATGAAGAAGTTGAGGAAGAAGAAGAGGTAGAAGAAGATGAAGAAGAAGAAGTAAAAGAAGAAGTGGTAGTAGTAGAAGAAGAAGAAGAAGAAAAAGAAGAAGCAAAAGAAGAGGAAGAATGAGAAGAAGAAGAAGAAGAAGAATAATAATAATAGAAAGTAAAATAAGAAGAAGGCGAAGAAGAGGAAGTAAATATAGAAGAAGAAGAAGAAGAAGTAAAAGAAGAAGAAGATGAAGAACAAGAAATAGAAGAAGAAGAAGAAGAAGAAGAAGAAAAAGAAGAAGAAGAAGAGGAAGCAGAGGAGGAGGAGGAAGAAGAAGAAGAAGAGGAAGAAGGAGAAGAGGAAGAAGGAGAAGAGGAAGACAAAAAAGGAAGAAGAAGAAGAGTTCAAAGAAGGAGATGAACAAGAAGAATTAGAAGAAGAAAAAGAAGAGGAAGGAGAAGTAGAGGAAGAAGAAGAGAAAGAAGTAGAGGAAGAAGAAGAGATCAAGTAAGAAGAAGAAGGAGAAGTTATAGAAGAAGTTGAAGAAGGAGAAGAGCAGGAGGAAGAAGATGATGAAGTGTAGAATGAGAATAAGAAGGAGTAGATAGAGAAGAAGAGGAAGAAAGATAAGAAGAGGAAGAGAAAGAAGAAGAAGAAGAAGCAGAAGAAAAGTAAGAAGAAGATTAAGAAGAAGAAGATGGTTAAGAAGAAGAAGAAGAGAAAGAAGAAAAGGAAGAAGTAGAAGAGGAAGAAGAAGAGGAGGATGAAGAAGTAGATGAGGTGGTAGAAGTAGAAGAAGAAGAAGAAGAAGAAGAAGAAGATGATGATGAAGAAGTTGGAGAAGAAGAAGAAGAAGAAGAAGAAGAAGAAGAAGAACAAGAACAAGAAGAAGATAAATGAGAAGAAGAAGAAGAAGAAGATAAAGGAGAAGAAGAAGAAGAAGAAGAAGAAGAAGATAAAGGAGAAGAAGAAGAAGAAGAAGAAGAAGAAGAAGAAGAAGAAGAAGAAGAAGATAAAGGAGAAGAAGAAGAAGAAGAAGAAGAAGACAAAGGAGAAAATGAAAAAGAAGAAGAAGAAGAATTAGAAGAAGAAGTAAATGGAGATCAAGAAGTAAAGGAAGAAGAAGGAAGAAGAAGAAGAAGAAGAGGAAGAATAAGAAGTAGAAGAAGAAGAAGAGGAAGAAGAAGAAGAAGAAGAAGAAGAAGAAAAATAAGAAGAAGAGGAAGATGAAGAAGAAGATGTGGAAGAAGAAGTTAAAGAAGAAAAAAATGAAGTAGAAGAGGAAGAATAAGAGGAGGAAGAAGAAGAAGTAGAAGAAGAAGTAGAAGTAATAGAAGAAGAAGAAGAAGAAGAAGAAGAAGGAGGAGAAGAAGAAGAAGAAGAAGAGAAGGAGAAGGAGAAGATGAAGACCGAAGAAGAGAAAGAAGAAGAGGGAGAAGCAGATGCGGAAGAAGAAGTGGTAATTGAAGAAGAAGAAGAAGAAGAGGTAGAAGTAGAAGTAGAAGAAGAAGAAGTAAAAGAAGAAGAAGAAGAAAAAGATAAGAAGAAAAAGAAGATAAAGAAGAAGAAGAAGAAGAAGAAGAAGAACATGATGATGATGATGAAGAATTTGAAGAAGAAGAAGCAGTAGAATAAGAAGAAGAGCAAGAAGAAGAATTAGAGGAAGAAGAAGTGGAAGAACTTGAAGAAGAGGAAGAGGAAGTAGAAGAAGAATAAGAAGAAGAATATGAACTAAAAGAAGAAGAAGAAAAAGAAGAAAGGGAACAAGAAGACAAAGAAGAAGAAGAAAAGGAAGGTAGTAGATGAGGAAAAAGAAGAGGACGAATAAGAAGTAGAAGTAAAAGGAAAAGAAGTTGCAAAAGAAGAAGAAGATGAAGAAGGAGAAGAAGAAGAAGAAGAAGTGTAAGAAGGAAAGGAAGAAGTAGAAGAGGAAGAAGAAGAGGAGGAAGAAGAAGAAATAGAAGAAGTAAATAAAAGAATAAAAAGAAGAAGTTGAATAAGAAGAAGAATATGGAGAAGAAGAAGAAGAAGGGGAAGAAGAAGAAGAAGAAAAAGAAGAAGTAGAAGAATGAGGAGGAGAAAAAGTAGAAGAAAATGAAAGTGAAGAAGACGAAGGAGAAGAATTAGAAGAGGACGAAGAAGAATAAGAAGAAGAAGAAGAAGAAAGAGAAGAAGAAAAAGATAGAGAAGGAAATGAAGAAAGAGAAGGAGAGGAAGAAGAAGGAGAAGAAGAGAATGAAGGAGGAGAAGAAGAAGAAGACGATGATGAAGATGAAGGAGAAGAAGAAGAAGAAGGAGAAGAAGAGGGATAAGAAGAAGAAAGAAAAGAAAAAGAAGAAGAAGTGGAAGAAGAAGTTAGAAGAAGAAGTATAAGAAAAAGAAGAAGAAGACGAAGGAGAACAACAACAACAAAAAGAAGAAGAAGAAAAGGAACAAGAAGAAGAAGATGAGAAAAAAGAGGAGGAATAATTATAACAGCAATAATAGTACTAATAACATTAATAATCATAAGAAGGTGAAGGAAAAGATGAGGAAGAATAAGAAGAAGATGAAGAAGAAGAAGAACACAGAAGAAGAGGAAGAAGAAAAACCAGAAGAAGAAGAAGAAGATAAAGAAGGAGGAGAAGTAGCAAAAGAAGAAGAAGAAGAAGAAGAAGAAAAAGAAGTAGAAGGGGAAGGGGAAGAGAAAGAAAATGAGGTCAAAGAAAAAGAAGAAGTTGAAGAAGAAGAAGAAGAGGAAGTAGAAGAAGAGGAAGAAGAAGGGGTAGAAAGAGAAGAGGAAGAAGAAGATGTAGTAGAAGAAGAAGAAGAAGAAGAAGAAGTAGAAGAAAAGAAGAAGAAGAAGAAGAAGAAGAAGAAGAATAATAATAATAATAAGAATAAGAAGAGGAGGAAGAAGAAGGAGTAGAAGAGCAACAAGAATGAGAAGAAGACAAATGAGAAGAAGAAGAAGAGGAAGAAGAAGACGAGAAAGAGAGAAAGAAGATAAAGAAGAAGAAGAAGAAGAATAAGAAAAAGAGTAAGAAAAATAAGAAAATGAAGTAGAAGATAAAGAAGAAAGGGAAGAAGAAGAACAAGAAGAAGAAGAAGAAGATGAAGAATAAGATCATGAAGAAGAGGAGGAAGTAGAAGAAGAAGACGCGAAGAAAGAGGAAGAAGAAGAAGAAGAAGAAGAAGAATAAGAATAAGAAGAAGAAGAAGAAGAAGTAGAAGAAGAACTAGAAGAAGAAAAAAGAACAAGAAGAAGTGAAGTAAGAAGAATAAAAAGAAGAAGAAGAAGATGAAGAAGTAGAAGAAGATAAAGAAGAAGGAGAAGAAGCAAATGATGATGACAGAGTAGTCCAAAAAGAATAAGAATTAGAAGAAGAAGAAGAGGAAGAGGGACATAAAAAAAGGAAGGACAACAGGTCAAACATAAAGGAGAAGAAGAAGACATAGAAGAAGAAGAAGAAGAAGAAGAATAAAAGAAGATGTAGAAGTAGAAAAAGATGAAGAAGAGGAAGAAGAAAGAGAAGATGAAGAAGAAGGGCAAGAAGCAGATGAAGAAAAAGGAGAAGAAGAAGGAGAAGAAGAAGAAGATGAGGAAGAGGAAGATAAAAAGAGTTAGACGAATTGGTCGAAGAAAAAGAAGAAGATGATGAAGAAGAAGATGAGGAAGAAGAAGAAGAAGAAGAAGAATGAGTAGAATGAGAACAGGAAGAGGAAGAGTTAGAAGAAGAAGAATAAGAAGAAGAAGAAGAAGTAGTAGAAGCAGAAGAAGCAGAAGCAGAAATAGAAGTAGAAGGCGAAGAAGAAGAAGAAGAAGAACTTTAACGAGAAGGAGAAGAAGAAGAAAAAGGAGGAGGAGAAGAAGACAAAAGAGAAGAAGGAGAAGAGAAGAAGAAGAAGAAGAAGAAGAAGAAGAAGAAGAAGAGGATGAAGAAGAAGGTGTAGAAGTAGACGAGAAAGAAGTGGAAGAAGAAGATGAAGGAGAAGAAGAATCGAAAAAAGAAGAAGAAGTAATGGAAGAAGAAGAAGAAGGGGAAGAAGAAAAGGTAAAAGTAGAATAGGATGAAAAAGAGGAAGAAGAAGAAGAAGAAGAGATAGAAGTGGAAGAAAAAGAAGAAGAAGAAGAACAAGAAGAAGAAGAAGAAGAAGAAGAAGAAGAACAAGAAGAAAAAGAACAATAAGAAGGAAGAAGAAGAAGAAGAAGAATAAGAAGAAGAGGAAGAAGAATAAGAAGAAGAGGAAGAAGAAGACCAAGAAGAAGATGAAGAAAAGAAGAAGAAGAAGAAGAAGAAGAAGAAGAAGAAGAAGAAGAAGAAGAAGAACAAGAAGAAGAAGAACAATAAGAAGGAAGAAGAAGAAGAAGAAGAAGAAGAAGAAGAAGAAGAAGAATAAGAAGAAAAGGAAGAAGAAGAAGAAGAAGAAGAAGATGATGATGATGATGATGAAAAGGAAGAAGAAGAAGAAGAAGACAAAGAAGAAGAAGAAGAAGAAGACAAAGAAGAAGAAGAAGAAGAAGCAATTGTAGAAGAAGAAGAAGGTGAAAAAGAAGAAGAAAAAGAAGAGGAAGAAGCAAAAGATGATGAAGAAGAAGAAAAAAAAA
>JAIUJO010000130.1:125000-132500 GCA_023846275.1 Vanilla planifolia | reverse complement strand
GAAGAAGAAGAATAAGAATAAGAATAAGAAGAAGAAGAAGGAGAAGAGGAAGATGGAGGAGAAGAAGAAGGAGAAGAAGGAGGAGAAGAAGAAGGTGATGGAGGAGGAGGAGGAGAAGGAGGAGGAGGAGAATAAGAAGAAGAATGAGTAGTAGAAGAAGAAGAAGAAGAAGAAGAGGAAGAAGAAGAAGAAGAAGAAGGAGAAATGGAGGAAGATGAAGGAGGAGAAGAAGATGAACAAGAAGAAGAAAGAGAAGAAGATGAAGAAGAAGAAGAAGAAGAGTAAGAGAAGAAGAAGACTAAGACGAACAAGAAGAAGAAGATTATGAAGATGAAGAAGAAGTAGAAGAAGAAGAAAGAGTAGAAGAAGAAAGAGAAGAACATAAAAAGAAGAAGAAGAAGAAGCAGAGGAAGAGGAAAAATAAGTTGAAGGAGAAGATGACTAAAAAAGAGTAGAAGAAGAAAGAGAAAGAGAAGTAGAAGAAGAAGAAGAAGAAGTTGAAGAAGGAGGAGAAGAAGTAGAAGAAACTAAAGGAGAAGAAGAAGAAAGAAAAAAAGAAGGAAAATAAGGAGAAGGATGTGAAGAAGAAGAAGTAGAAGAAAAAGGAAAAAAGACAAGGAAGGGGAAGAAGAAGAAGAAGAAGGAGGAGAAGAAAAAGCAGAAAAAGAAGAAGAAGTTGAAGAAGAAGAAGAAGAAATAGAAAAAGAAGAAGAAAAAAGATGGTGTTGAAGAACAAGAAAAAGTGAATGAAGAAGAAGAAGAAGCAGAAAAAGAAGAAGAAAAGGAAGAAGGAGAGGAAAAGAAGAAGAAGAAGAAGAAGAAGAAAAGGAAGAAGAAAAAGAAGTTGAAATAGAATAAGAAGTGGAAGAAGAAGGTGAAAAGTGGAAGAAGAAGAGGTAGAAGAAGCTGAAGAAGAAGAAGAAGAGGGAGAAGAAGAAGAAAAAGAGGAAGTAGAAGAGGCAGAAGAAGAAGAAGTTGAAATAGAAGGAGAAGTAGTGGTTTTAGTCGTAGTACTAGTTTAAGAAGAAGAATAAGAAGAATAATAAGAAGAAGAAGTACAAAAAGAAGATGAAGAAGGAAAGGAAGAGGAAAAAGAAAAGGAAGAAGAATAAGAAGAAGAACAAGGCAAAGAAGAAGAGGAGGAAGAAGAAGAAGGAGAAGAAGAAGTAAAAGAAGAAGTTGAAGTAGAAGAAAAACAATAAGAAGAAGAAGGAGAAGAAGATGAAGATGAAGATGAAGAAGAAGAAAAAGAAGAAGAAAAAGAAGAAGAAGAGGAAGAAGAAGGAGAAGAAAAAGATGATGAAGTAAGAGAAGAAGAAGAAGAAGAAGAAGAAGAAGAAGAAAGAGAAGAGGAAGAAGAAAAGAAGAAGTAGAAGAAAAGAAAGAATACGATGATGAAGAAGAAGAAGAAGAAGAGAAAGGAGAAGAAGAAGAATAAGAAGAAGGAGAAGAAGATGGAGAAGAAGAAGAGGAAGAAAGTGTAGAAGAATAAAGAGTAGAAGAAGAAGAAGAAGAAGAAGAAGAAGAAGAAAAAGATTAAGAACAAGAAGCTGAAGAAGAAGAATTACACGAAGAACAGGAAGGAGAAGAGGATGAAAAAAGAGTAAAAGAAGAAAGAGAAGAAGAAGAAGAAGAAGAATAAAAGGAAACGAAGGAGGAGAAGAAGATGAAGCAGTGCAAATGGAAGAACATGAAGAAGAAGAAGATGTCGAAGAAGAAGAACTAGAAGAAGAAGAAAAAGAAGAAGAAGAAGGAGAAGAAGAAGAAGGAAAAGAAGAAGAAGAAGAGGAATGAGAAGGAGAAGAAGAAGAAGAAAAGGTAGAAGAAGGAGTAGGAGGAGGAGTACAAGGAGAAGAAAGAGGAGAAGAAGAAGAAGAAGAAGTTGGGAAACAAGAAGAAGATGAAAAAGGATAAGAAGCAGAAGAAGAATAAGAAGTAGAAGTAGAAGAAGAAGAAGAAGAAGAAGAAGAATAAGAAGTAGAAGTTGAAGTGAAGAAGAAGAAGAAGAAGATATAGTAAAAGAAGAAGATAGAGAAGATGAAGAAGGAGACGAAGAAGAAGAAGAAGAAGAAGAAGAAGAAGAAGATATAAAAGTGGAAGAAGAAGATATCGAAGAAGCAAAAGAAGCATAAGTTGAAGAAGGAGAGGAAGAAGAAGAAGAAGCAAAAGAGGAAGAAAAAGGGAAAGAAAAGGAAGAACAAGTAGGAGAAAAAGTAGCAGTAGTAGTAGTAGTAGTAGTAGAAGAAGAACAAGAAGAAGAAGAAAAAGAAGAAGAAGCAAAAGAAGAAGAAGAAGAGGAAGAAGTTGAAAAAGTGGAAGAAGAAGATGAAGAATTTGAAGAAGAAGAGGATGTAAAAGAAGAAGAAAAGGAACAAGAAGAAGAAAAGAAAGAAGAAGAGGAGAAAGAAGAAGAGAGGAGTAAGTCGAAGAAAAAGAAGAAGAAGAAGAAGAAATAGAAGAAGAAGCATAACTAGAAAAAGCAGAAGAAGGATAAGAAGAAGAAGAAGAGTAGTAGAAGAAAAAGAAGAAAAAGAAGAAGATAAAGAAGAAGAAGAAGAAGAAGAAGAGGAAGTATAATAAGAAGAAGAGGAAGAAGAAGAATTAGAGGAAGAAGAGCAAGAAGAAGACAATGAAAAGGAAGAAGAAAAAGAATAATAATAACAATGATAATAATAATTATAATAATAACAGTAATAATAAGAAAAGAAAGAAGAATAAGAAGAGCAATAAGAAAAGGAAGATATAGAAGAGGAAGAAGAAGTAGAAGAATAATAAAAAGTAGAAGAAAAAGAAGATGAAGAAATAGATGAGGATGAAGAAGAAGAAGAAGAAGAAGATGGAGAAGACGAAGAAAAAGAAGAAGAAGAAGAGGAAGAAGAAGAAGATGTAGAATAAGAAGAAGAAGAAGAAGAATTTGTAGAGGAGGAAGAGGAAGAGGAAGACGAAGAGGAAGAAGAAGAAGACGATGAAGAGGAAGAAGAAGAAAAATAAACAAGAAGAAGAAGAAGAAAAATATGAAGAAGAAGAAGATGAATATGAAAAAGAAGATGAAGAAGGAGAAGAAGTAGAAGATGAAGAAAGGAAAAGAAAGACGAAGAAGAAGAAGAAGAAGAAAGAGAAGAAGATGAAGAAGAAGAAGTAGAAGAAGTTGTAGAAGAAGAAGAAGAAGAAGAAGAAGAAGAAAATGAAGAAATAGAAGTGGAAGAAAAAGTGGAAGAAGAAGTGGAAGAAGAAATAGAAGAAGAAGAAGAGAACGAAGAGGAAGAAGTACAAGAGGATGAAGAGGAAGAAGATGGAGAAGAAGAAGAAGAAGATGAAGAATAAGAAAAAGAAGAAGTAGAAAACGAAGTAGTGGAAGTGGAAGAAGAAGAAAAGGAAAAAGAAGAAGAAGAAGAAGAACAAAATGATGAAGAAGAAGAAGAAGAAAAAGAAGAAGGAGAAGAAGAAGTTAATGAAGAAGAAAAAGAAGAAGAAGAAGAAATAACAGAAGAAGAAGAGGAAGAAGAAGGAGAAGAAGAAGATGAAAAAGTAGAAGAAGAAGATGTAGATAAACAAAAAGGAGAAGAAGAAGAAGAAGAAAAGAAGAAGAAGAAGAAGAAGTAGAAGAAGAACAACAAGTCAAAAAACAAGAAGAAATATGAAAGAAGATGAGGTAGAATAAGTAGAAGGAGAAGAAGAAGAAGAAGAAGAAGAAGAAGAAGAAGAGGAAGAAGAAGATGGAGAAGAAGTAAAACCATGAGGAGAAGAAGTAGAGGAAGAAGATGAAGAGGAAGAAGAAGACCAAGAGGAAGAAGTAGAAATAGAAAACCTTTTAAAAGAAGAAGAAGAAAAAGAGGAAGTGGAAAAAGAAGGAACAGATGATGAAGAAGAAGAAGAGTAAGAAGAAGTTGATGAAGAAGAAGAAGAGTAAGAAGAAGTTGATGAAGAAGACAAAGAACAAAGAGAGGAAGATGAAAAAGAAAAAGAAGAAGAAGAAATGTAGAAGAAGAAGAAGAAGAAATGTAGAAGAAGAAGAAGTAGAAGAAGACGATGATGATGATGATGGCCATGAAGAAGAAGAAGTAGAAGAAGAAAAAGAGCAAGAAGAAGGAAAAGAGGAAGAAGGAGAAGAAGAAGAAGAAGAAGATGAAGAAGAAGAAGAAGTAGAGAAAGAACATAGAGAAGAAGGAGGAGGAGAAGAAGAAGGTAGAGAAAAAGGAGGAGGAGGAGAGAAGAAGAAGAAGTAGAAGAAGAAGAAGATAAAGTAGTAGGCAAAGAAGAAGAAAACAATGAAGAAGAAGAAGAAAACAATGAAGAAGAAGAAGAAGAAAGAGATGTAGAAGATGAACAAGAAGTAGGAGAAGACGATGAAAAGGGGAAGAGGAAGAGGTAGAAGAAGTGGAAGAAGAAGAAGAAGAACAAGAAGAAGAAGAAAGAGTAAAAGATTAAGAAAAAGAGAAAGAAAAGGAAGAAGTAGAAGAAAAAGTAGTAGTAATTGTTGTTGTAGAAGAAGTAGAAGAATAAAAAGAAGAAGTAGAAGAATAAGAAGAAGAAAAAGAAGAAGTGGAAGAAGAAGAGAAAGAAGAAGAAGAAGAGAAAGAAGAAGAAAAGAAGAGGAAGTAGAAGAAGAAAAGAAAGAAGAAAAAGGAAAAAGAAGAAGAGGAAGAAGAAGAGGAAAAAAAGAAGTAGAAGAAGTAGGAGTAGAAGTAAAATAAGAAGAAGAAGAATAAGAAGAAGAAGATGAAGAAGAAGAAGAAGAAGAAGAAGATTAAGAAGAAGAAGAAGAAGGAGAAGAAGAAGAAGTAGAGGAAGAAGAGGAAGAAGAGGAAGATGAAGAAAACGAAGAAGAAGATGAAGAAGAAGACGAGAAGGAGGAGGAAGTAGAAGAAGAAGAAGAAGAAGAAGAAGAGTAAGAACTTGAAGAAGAAAAAGAAAGAGAAGAAGAACAAGAAGAAGAAGAGGAAGAAAAAGAGGAAGAAGATGAAGAAGAAGAAGAATTAGATGAAGAAGAAGAAGTAGAACATGATGATGATGAAGAAGCAGAAGGAGAAGAAGAAGAAGAAGAAAGAGAAGGACAAGGAGAAGAAGAGGAAGAAAAAGAAGAGGAAGTGGAAGAAGAGGAAGAGGAAGAAGATGAAGAAGAGGAAGAAGAAGAAAAAGAAGAAGAAGAAGGATGAGAAGAAGAAGAAGAAGAAGAAGAAGAAGAAAAGATCGAGAAGAAGAAGAGGATGAAGAAGGGGAAAAGGAAGAAAAAGAAGAAGAAAAAATAGAAGAAGAAGAAGAAATGATAATCATGTTGTTGATGAAGAAGAAGAAGAAGAAGAACAGGAAGAAGAACAAGGAGAAGACGAACAAGGAGAAGAAGAAGGAGGAGAAGGAGTAGATGTAGAAGAAGTAGGAGGAGGAGGAGAAGAAGAAGAAGAAGAAGAAGAAGAAGCAAAAGAAGAAGAAGAAGAAGAAGAAGAATAAGGTAAAGAAGAAGGAGAAGAAGAAAAAAATGATGAAGAAGAAGAAGAAGGAGAAGGAGAAGTAGAAGAAGTACAAGAAGTGGAAGAAGCAGATGAAAAGAGGAAGAAGAAGAGGTAGTGAAGTAGAAGAAGAAATAGAAGATGAAGAAGAAGAAGACGAAAATTGGGAAGAAAAAGAGAAAGAAGAGGAAGACAAATTAGAAGAAATAAGAGTAGAAGTAGAAAGAGAGGAAGAAGAGGAAGAAGAAGAAGAAGAAGAAAGAGAAGAAGAAGAAAAATGAGTAGAAGAAAAAAGAGAAGAAGAATAAGAAGAAGAAAAAAAAGAAGGAGAAGAAGAAGGAGAAGAAGAAGAAAAAGGAGAAGAAGAAGAAAAAGAAGAAGTAGAAGTAGTAGAAGGAGAAGACAAAGTAGAAGAAGGGGAAGAAGTTTAAGAAGAAGAAATAGAAGAGGAAGAAGAGGAAGAAGAAACAGAAGGAGGAGATGAACATGAAGGAGAATAAGGGGAAAAGAGGAGAAGAAGAAGAAGAAGAAGAAGTAGAAGATGAAGAAGAAGAAGAAGAAAAAGAAGAAGAGGAAGAAGAGGAAGATGATGATGATGATGATGATGATGAAGAAGAAGATAAAGAAGAAGGAGATGAAGTAGAAGAGGAAGATGAAGTAGTAGTTGAAGAGGAAGACAAAATCAGGAAGAAGAATTGGTCAAAGAAAAGAAGAAGAAGAATATGAAGTAATAGAAGAAGAGGAGGAAGTAGAGGAAGATGAAGTAGAAGAGGAAGAAGTAGAAGAGGAAGAGTAAGAGATAAAAGAAAACGTAGAACAAGAAGATGAAGAAGAAGAAAAAGAAGAAGAAGAAGAAGAAGAAGAAGAAGAAGAGAGAGAAGAAGAAGAAGAAGAAGGAGAAGAAGGTGAAGGAGTAGAAGAAGAAGAAGAAAAAGAAGAAGAAGAAGAAGAAAAAGAAGAAGAAGCAGAAGGAGAAGATAGAAGAGATGAAGAAGATAGAGAAGATGAAGAACAACAACAACAAGAAGAAAAAGAACAACAAGAAGAAGAAGAATAAGAAGAAGAAGTATAAGAAGAAGAAGAAGAAGAAGAAGAGGAAGAAGCAGAAGAAGTCGAGAAAGAAGAGGAGGAGGAAGAAGAAGAAGAAGAAGAGAAGAAGAGGAAAAATTTGAAGAAGATGAAGAAGAAGAAGAAAAAAAAGGGAGAAGAAGAAGAAGATGATGGAGATGAAGAAAAGAAGAAGATAAAGAAGAAAGAGAAGATGTAGAAGAAGAAGATGAAGTAGTAGTTGAAGAAGAGGAGGAAGAAAATGAAGGAGTTAAAGAGGAAGACAAAATGAGGAAGAAGAATTGGTTGTAGAAAAGAAGAAGAAGAATAAGAAGAAGATGATGTAGATATAGAAGGAGAGATAGAAGAAGAAGAAGAAGAAGAAGAAGAAGAAGTAGAAGAACAACAAGAAGTTGAAGAACAAGATGAAAAGAGGAAGAAGAAGATGCATAATAAGTAGAAGAAGGAGAAGAACAAGAAGAAGAAAAAGAAAAAAAAGAAGAAATAGAGAATGAAGAAGAAGAGCAAAAAAAGGAGAAAAAGAAGTAGTAGAAAAAGAAGTAGAAGTAGTAGTAGAAGTAAAAGAAGAAGGAGAAGATGAAGAAGAAGAAGAAAAAGAAGAATAAGAAGAAGAAGCAGAAGAAGAAGAAGAAGAAGAAGAAGAACAAAAAGGTAGAGAAGAAGAAGAAAGAGTAGAAGAATAAAGAAAAGAAGAAGAAGAAGAAAAGAAGTAGATGAAGAAGAAAAAGAAGAGGAAGAAGAAGTGGAAGAAGGAGAAGAAGAAAGAGAAAAAGAAGAAGAAGAAGAAAGGGTAGAAGTAGAAAGAGAGGAAGAAGAAGAAGAAGAAGAAGAAGGAGAAGGAGAAGAAGGAGAAGAAGAAGATGGAGAAACAGAAGAAAAAGAAGTAGAAGTAGAAGAAGAAGAAGAAGAAGAAGAAGGAGTAGAAAAAGAGGAAGCAGAAGAACAAGAAGAAGAAAAAGTAGAAGAAGAAGAAGAAGAAGAAGAA